>OMNZ01071629.1:57417-71076 GCA_900303255.1 Lesueurigobius sanzi | reverse complement strand
CACGCTGTGGCTGTTTGTTAATTGTGCTACAGTGCTAAACAAAAACCTAGGGTTGCCCTTGTTTGTTTCAATTAGAGAAGAAGAATGTTCTGTTCCAGCTTTAGACAGGGCTTGCTTATAGGAAAGTAATTATTTTTTCCATGCTAAAAAAAAAAAAAAAAAAGATTGCAGTATCTCGGGGTCTTGTTCACGAGTGAGGGACGGATGGAGCGCGAGATTGACAGACGGATCGGTGCAGCGTCTGCAGTGATGCGGTCGTTGTATCGGACTGTTGTGGTGAAGAGGGAGTTGAGTCGAAACACGAAACTCTCGATTTACCGGTCGATCTACGTTCCTACTCTCATCTATGGTCATGAGATTTGGGTCATGACCGAAAGGACAAGATCCCGGATACAAGCAGCCGAAATGAGTTTCCTCCGCAGGGTGGCTGGGCGCACCCTTAGAGATAGGGTGAGGAGCTCAGTCACCCGGGAGGAGCTCGGATCCGCTACTCCTCCACGTCGAAAGGAGCCAGCTGAGGTGGCTCGGGCACCTGTTTCGGATGCCACCTGGTCGCCTCCCTCAAGAGGTGTTCCAGGCACGTCCCACTGGGAGGAGGCCCCGGGGAAGACCCAGGACACGCTGGAAAGACAAGGTCTTTCAGCTGGCCTGGGAACACCATGGGATCTCCCAGGAAGAGCTGGAGGAGGTGTGCGTGGATCGGGAAGTCTGGGCATCTCGGCTCAGACTGCTGCCTCCGCGACCCGACCCTGGATAAAGCGGAAGAAAATGGATGGATGGATGGAAAAAAGATTGCTCTGACATAGATTTTCGCCATAACCGCTCTAGTTTGCGAGCTTTTTGTTTACGAGCACGCAGGTTTTGGAATGAATTGTGAAGAATTGTGCTCTTTGACAAATAAAAAGCCAATTTCTTTGAACTGACCACTAAGAAGTTTGGCCATTTTTTAGTCAAACAAACGTGTGTAATGCCCCCTCACAGCAGGCACCATGGTAACAGGTTGGTTGGCAGGTGCCAAGTTGATGGAAGGGTGTGTGTCCTCGTCCTCTGGTTATCAGACGTAACCCACTCCCACCCTGTCTGTCCCATGAGATGGATGGTCCCTTAATATTCACTGGCTTTGCCTTTGTGTGTGTGTGTGCCACCCCAAGAGAGCTGGGTGTTCATGGTTCATTAGCCACACGTACACTTCCGTTCTGTTCGCACTGGAAGAAGGAGAATACAGTCTCACACACACACACACGCACCCACATTGAATATTAGTGCATTGGTTTTGTTGTGCTGGCTCTGATGAACTGGCAAGCTGCCTCCTCCCTCTCCTCATATTGCAGTAATCAGTATACCTACGAGACAGACAGGTAGCATCTGTCGCCTTCTCTCCTCTGATCTGTCCTCCCTCTGTTTCGGCATCCCCCCTTCTGCAGCACTGCCCACTTTAGGTGTGATACTGTTCAGCGACATCACAATCATAAACAACATAAACAATGGTCTCATTTCTAATCTTTGATTAATTCAATACAAAAACCTTTTTTGTTTGTTTTTGGAGAGCACGTTTGTCAGCTCTTTTCCTCAAGGCATGGATCAGTAGAACAAACCGCTGCCCTCAACATGGCGGAGGCCTCTCTTGAGTCTGTTACCATCTGCTTATTGGGCTTCCGTCTTCTTCAGATCCGCAGGGCTGTGATCGAGCAGCTCTAATGGTGTGGGTTTGAGCAGGGCCTCCAGGTTGATTAGCATATTTTGAGCCAGCATACAGACAACAGCCCCCCCAAACCCTTGACTCTTCCTCTCCTGGACCCCTCCACCCATGTGTTTGATTTCTGGGCCGTGACAAAGAGCTTCACCCTTTTATTTGTCTGTGTTGGAAAAATGGGGGGGGCCCTTAGATTAAGGGAAAGCTTCCTGTTCTTTATGTGGGGAGTCCCCCTTGGGAGCCGCTTTGGGAATGACTTTGGTGGAGTCACTAATGCCTACTGTGCTCCCAAAAACGAAACATTAACCTGGTCTTGCTTGTTCACGTACATAGCATTCTGTCATAAGCACACTGCGTACCAAAACCACAATTGTTTTAAACACTATATTACAGTATGTGCTTACTGTGTGCTTGTAAACATTGTTTAGAATTAAATAATGGACAAATTATTCTGTAATTTTAATAACCGTTTCAATACCTAATAGATAAGGTTATGTAAGATGTATGCCGCCCCTCTTGGTTGGTGCAGCATTTGGCACAGTCTCAGTAACTATATATTACTTTACTGCTATAATAAAATGTATTGTATGAGCATACGGAAGGGAATCTTATTTGCAGGGCTGGGTTTAATAAATCCATTAATTGATTTGAATTGATTTTCCTAAATAGCCCGATATCGATAACAAAAATAAATAAATCAATCTTTTTACCGCAACAGATCGGGGCGTGGCCGCTCACAAATATCTCTGTGAGGAAATGTCATAGAGACTTACGTTTTTTGCATTGGGAAGAGGAGGGTCCAGGGCCCAGACATGTCGTCTGGACTGCGGTGTAAAGTCGCAATGAATATTCGTGTCCAAAATAGTAAGCATTTTACAAAACTGCTGACTCTCTGTACTTTACACAATCTCCCAGGGATTTAAAACGGTATTGGGCAAAAACTTTTTTTTTTGTTTTTTTTGCCTTTGTGTTTACAGTAGGTAGAACATGGAGGGCAAAGCTATGGAGTAACATTTAGTACAAAAAAGTTTGTTTTTTGTTTTCTAAAAAAAATATGTAGAATAAACACAGATGGCATCAGATTAATATTCCATATATTAATGGAATAAAAAAATTAAAGTGCATTAGTTTTTCTGAGAATGTCTGCCATATCGTAACGTAACGCGTGATATAGAAGTGAATTGAATTGAAACGGGCCCTTGAATCAAATCGATTTGGGAAACCCGAATCGATACCCAGCCTTAGTTATTTGTACAGCGCTTTTCACAGACACGTCACCCAAAGCTGCATTTTTTCCCACCGCACTGGTGGTGGTAAGCTTGGTACAGTATGTAGCCAGGGGTAGACAGACAGTTGCACCAATCTGGGAGCACCACCAATACCTCTCACACACCACTCACCCAAGCTGCTTAGTCTTCCCACTCTCTCTGATCCTGGTACAAACCAACAATACCAGGCATTAATAAGTTAGTATGGCCATACTAGAGGGCAGATGATTCCCAGAGGCTCTGGTTCCCAAAAGGGGGTCCAGGGCCCTCTTGGGGTCCTCAGAGACAATGCATGGGGGCCTCCAAAGGTTGTTCACAAGGTTGTTTATAATAAACTTTTATATGACTTTGGTTATATAGACAAATTGACCCTGTAGTCACTGTTGCCCTGTATTGTCTTTGTTATAAATCATTACATTTTCTTTTAAAAAATATGTATTGGAGGGGGGGGGGCAGGCATAGGACCTTTGGATGTATGAGGGGGCCGCAACACTTTGGGAATGGCTGCCCCACCTTATTTCTGCCAGGAAACAGTGCTGAGGAGAAAGGGTGTGGCTATCCCTTATGTTCTAGAGTAGTGGAAAATAGAATGATGGATCATTCCTGGAGTCTACCCTATTTGGTTTTGCTGCCCCAAAACACTTTGGGACTTGTTTCAGAATTCTTCTAGTGAGGACATACACTCACATTCTTTATGACAGGGTATAGCATAATACCCTAATATTTGGTATAGCATAGCCTAACATAATAATAATTAATAAATGCATATTTTATGAGCAAAAAAATTTAAAATACATGAAATACTCAAAGTCCACTGAAAATCATGCTTTTGATAATAGTTATGGCTTACACTTGTATTGTGTATATATATATATATATATATATATATATATATATATATAGCCACTAATTTACTGTTACACCTGTAATAGAGGATTTTTCAAATTGATCAGCTTTGCGTTAAGCCCAAAATTAATTCTGAATCCAAAACTGATCACTTCAAAAAGGGATAAAGTGCAAACATGTAACTAGAATTATCTGTGTAGACGTCCATGAGGTTATATGGAAAGCTATCGTTTAGATCAGGGGTGGCCAAAGTTTGTTCAACGGAGAGCCAAAATGGAAAAGTACAGTATTAGCAGACAAAGGGCCAAACGGCCAAGTCCAAACATATTCATGATTAAATATTACCCAATTACTGAGTATGATGCTTTCATGTCCTTAGTGACTATTGGCATTCTATGCAGTGCACAAATGGATCACGCTATGCTCCTTAAAGATCTAAGCAACATCTCGAGTATCAAATGACACCTCTTGAAGGGCCAAATTTGGGCACCCCTGATTAGATTGCGTTGTGAGCATTTTCTTCTATTGCAGGTGAGTGAAGCGCTTTATTTGTCATTATACAATGTACAACGAAATTACATAGATCAGATGGAGGGTAGGTGTTCTGTTTGGAATATAGTTGATTTTGGGTTGAATGCAAAGCTCTTTAAACAGGAACAAAATGTAACAATATGTGGAAAGACAAGTCAATTTTTGGCCATTTTAGCTTATAAATAATAATAAAAAAATAAAAATAAAAAAAGGCTCAATAATGCCATTTTATTATGGCCTTCATTATGCAGGATAAATTTCATAATCCTGTCGAAGTAAGCATCTGAATGCAGATGTAAGCTGGTCAAAATTGTTTTGGACCAAATGTGCCTGAGAGCTCTGCACACTGGAGTGCAGTAGCTTGAAGCCAGTTCAGGGTGCTCTGCTAAAAGTGAGAGGAGAGCAAGTTGGCACGTTTTTGTAGCTGTAGTGGTGACAAGGATCTGATGGGTGCATCAGTGCAATCTATCAAATATTAAGTTCCACCCATCAACTTTTTTGGCACGTGTTGGAAATGGTGACGAAATTGGTCGTACTCTGGAGCCCTGACAGTAATCAATATCAGTCACAGTTGATTAAAAAAAGTTAGTGAAGCTCTACGCTAGCTCTTCTTTTCACCGAGGTTGATATAATTACAGACAAAACACAATTTTAGCATTAATGATGTTAATGAAAAAACAACTGAACTTTTGTTTCTATGGGAAAGGCAGAAAGACAGTGCATCCACACTGCAGCCAAAGTAATTTGGCTGATATACATGAGAAGGGTGATGACCTCTGTTGTAGCTGTGCATTTAGGCTGATGGGTGAGAGAGGTGCAAAAACAAGGGATGACAGTGAAAGAGTGCAGAAGATGTGGGCGATATAGAATTTTAAAAAGGTTGAGGATGGAGAGAGTTGGTGAACAGGAAGGTTGGAAGGTGGAAAGGAGAGTGAAATATTTGATTATGGCTCAAGGCTGTGTGTTTGTCCAAAGGCTAAAGACTGTCAAGCAGCTAATCACAGAGGTCGATGTGAGGGTGTCTGTGTGTGTGCTGTGTGGGTCATGCCACATCACATAATTTATGCTGAGTACATGTGTGTGCATGTGTGCATTTGTGTGTGTTCTACTTTGTGGATGTCAGTTACACTTTTGTGGGTCTGAAGAGAATGGACTCCCTCAGGGCACTGTTAGTGCCACTCTCGTACAGATGTGCTGTGCTGCTCTGTGGCAGTTTCTCTGTTCCCTTACAGGAAGAAGAACTTACTCCTCGGGGTGCAGATTTCTTCATCATTTCTATGGTGTTAATATTCAAAGTTCTCTGAAGAAATCACAACATGCTGTTATATACTTTGCTCATCATTATACAACTTAGAAGTGACCTTATTACAACAGCAGCACTCCTAAATTTTAATATTAAATGGTTTATATGCTTCTTTTTTCCAGGTGTTGAAGTACATGGTGGCCGATGGTTGATCTCTGACAAAGATAGAGAGGTTAGCTTTGTCTTAAATGTCAATAATGTTACAAACATTTGTTGTAATCTATGACAATAATTTGTGTGTTTTAGGCCCTGATCTACAACAATGAAAAACGTGTTGGGCAGAGAGTGACGAAGCGATATTACACTGACAAAAATGTCCACTGTAGAAATTGCGACAAAATTGGACATCTGTCAAAGAACTGCCCTGATCCAAGAGTAAATCTGCCTTGAGAACAACATTTCTTCAAATGTATATTGAATATACTGTATACAGTATAAACTTGTGTTTTGCTGTGTTGTAGAAACGCCCACCCTGCTTCCTTTGTGGCACTGTGGGCCACATAGCGAGAGGCTGTCCCTATAAGTACTGTGACAACTGTGGACTTCCTGGGCATCTGTGCAACTCCTGCAGTGAGAGGCCCTACTGGTTCAAGCGGTGCAACCGCTGTGACATGAAGGGACACTTCCAAGATGTGAGTTAAATCCAAAAACTGAATCTATTGAGTGGTACAATGTGGCACTGTGCACTCCATCATCAAGCTGACACACACAAAAATAATACAGCTCTTTTGGTTTTAATTTTTAGGGTTTAATAATGGTTTACTTTTGTACCTTTTTATGTTTTTTTCCAATAGATATTTCTCAATATCTACACATAACACGCTGCTGGTCACATTAATTGATACACTTCAACAATTACAGCTTAGTTATGTCTTTGGCATCGTGTCTTCATGTGCATGAGTGAAAGGTGAATCTAATGACCATCAATGACAATTATCCCTTTTCAGCGTTCATTACCCTGCCCATTGACACTTGCTGTATGTGGAGCGCCTTGTGTTTGCCTGTACCTCCCTCCACCTCCACTGCAGGCTCACGTCAGTCATGTTCTGTGCTGTGTGTAATGGATGAGTAACCAGGTGAACAGCAGAGAGAGGGGAGACCAGGCCACATAGGTCCTCTCTCACCTTCTCAATCCTCCCTGCTTTTTCCACTGATTTGCATATTGTTTTTAATGACAAAGTTGTGTGTTTGTGTTTGTTGGCCATTGTAATTACCTCCTTGTTGGAATGCATAAATTTCTCATTCCCCCACAAATGATGCGCGTGTGTGTTGCAGAGACAGAGTCAGGTCTCTGTCCCCTGGGCCTTTCTGTGTCTCTCATTAAAGACAGACGGTTGACGGAGCGCGAGTATGTCGCTCGCCTCGCCTGTCGCCCTCGACAACAACACACTCGCCCGATGGTCTGGAGGGAACCAGCTAACAGGCGGACGTGGCTGTGGAGGGGGTAGTTGATGGGAATAAAACTAAGAAGTGAGGGAAGAAGCTCTGTGTCAAAAACTGAGGAGATGAAGCAAATTGTCTAACCCACTGTACTGGCAACACTTAACTTTCTAATGTGAAGCAAATTCTCATTATCATGCAAATCTGCACAGGCCTCGGTTCAGGGAATACAGCCCAAGTAAGTAAAGGCCTGTGTGGTTTACAGTGTGGGCTAAATCCTTCCCTCGCATTTCCTTCAGTCGCACTCAGTAGGTGTGTAAGTAGATGAATCTTGTTGCCCGCGGCGACTGCAGCATTTTCAATTTCCCAGTGGGAAGTGACGGCAGTTGGAGAAGGATGTCGTAACGCTTAAGGAACAGCGTGGCGAAGCTCCGGAGATAATGCTTTGGATACACCGGGGCAAAATGACAGTGCCTGCTTTGCTCGCAGCCTTTTGGGCCGACTGGTTTACTGCGAGGAAGCGCTAACTAGCAGGCAGTTTACAAATTAAAATAGCAGAAGTCGCATGGTTTAACAGCCTTTTTCCGTTATTTGACCTGCCTTTTTGTATTTAATATGCAGCTGACTCTTTCCTTCTTCTTTTCTAGGCCTGTCCTGAAATCTGGAGACAGTACCATTTTACTGTGAGTATTGCTTTATGTACAAATTCCCCATGGAGCATTCAATCAACTTTTATATAAAAAATAATGCTCTCATGAACTTTATCAGGTTTACCCCATTTCATACATACGTCCAGTTGGAATTTACAATTGAATAGGTTGCGTTTCATGTTAGAAAATTCAATGTCAGTTGGAGGGCAGGTGCCAGAAACTGTTTTTGAATGAAAAGAAAATTAAATTTTTTTCCCCCTGATCATTATTTGATATTGATTGGATTCACGAACCTGCCATATACTGCTCACCCTCAGGGTTCCCACTCTACCTGGAAAACCTTGAAAACCTGGAAAGTTACCTAACAAACTAACTAAATAACAAAAATGTATTTTGTCCTTGAAAATATTTCTCTTCCCTTTGCTTTTCTGTTTAAAATAATTGTCAGCGATACATTGCTCATCACACCAGACTAACGACAAGCTCATTCTGCTCCAGAACACAGGAAAAGGTTTCTTCTATTTCAAAATTTTCCCAGGGGAGGACTCCCGAACCCCCAATTTACCATGTTCCCAAGAAAACATGTGCTTTACATGTCTAAGCTTGAATCTCTTCAGACCAAAACGCTATAGGCTTTAGCCATTATTAGATCACATCCACAGGGGGCGCTGGTGAGTGGAGAGGGCAGAAAGGACCACCAAATACCTAATCACAAAGTTTTATGTATTTTTACACTTTTAAATGTCATGGAAAATCCTGGAAATTAACATTGGAAACCCTGACCCTTTCTACTGGCCAGCATCATGCATGTGTGTTTGAATATTGTCACCACTTTTGGACACCTTTATGAGAAAATGATTAGACCTTAGTTCATATGTTCTGACAGAGAAGACATTCAACTTTGTGACAGTTACCATAGTTACCGCCATAGAATTTTCAGCTGCTCTCCACCTTAATTCTAAACTATAGGCTTTTTACAATGTTGTGCTGTCACATGAACACAATCAATTAGTTTAACTATAATTCTCAATAACTTTGGCGCCCTTGCAGATAAAAATCAGGGTTCCCACTCTACCTGGAAAACCCTGAAAACCTGGAAAATCATGGAAAACACATGGAAAATTACGGAAAAATGTCAAATGTCCTGGAAAAACATATTTAGTCCTTGAAAATATTTGTTTAAAATAATTGTCAGCGATACTTTGCCCACCACACCAGACTAAAGACGAGCTCATTGTGCTCCAAAACACAGGAAAAAGTATCTTTCATTTAAAAAAAATCCCAGGGGAGGACCCCTAAGCTCAAATCTCTTCAGACCAAAAAGTTATAGGCTTTAGCCATTATTAGATCACATCCACAGGGGGCGCTGGTGAGTGAGGAGGGCAGAGAGGACCGCCAAATACCTAATCACAATGTTTTATGTGTTTTTGCACTTTTACATGTCATGTAAAATCCTGGAAATTACCTGGAAATTAATTTCCAGTAAAGAGTGGGAACCCTGAAAATGCATAGTGTGAGAAAACAACAGATTTCACAAAGTGCTGCTAACGAAAGTATACAACACCAGGATCACATTTTGTTCAATCTCCGTGAGTATGAGGAGTTGTGCCCAATTAAAAGTCGGGAATTTGTAAAAGAATAAGGTGATGGGTGGAGGGCGCTAAGCCTGCAGCACTCACTTCCAGCCTGTGACATTTTAAAATCTTTTTCATGCAGAACGTGTCTCATCAGGGTAAAAAATATTCTAAACCTTGCAATCCGAAGTATGACTTGAGCATTGAATATTCAGTGACATTATTATATAAATACTTATTTTAATTAGGAGAAAAAATCCTTAGCGATGCAACCATTTAAATCATTTCATTACTAATCTTAACCATTATACAGTTTCTCATCCGTGAGGCTTTTTCTGAAGTTTTGCCGATAAGGAAACTGGATAAATGCTCATCTGGTACTTCCTACAGCAGTGTGGTTTAACTTCAAAAATAGAGCAATGATAAAAAGGCAGTGTTTTACCTTAAGCGTTACGATGTATGACATGATCGCTGCAAATCAATAAGTTAATTATGATTGGTATTGACTTTGCCCTGTAGCAGAAGAATGAACCATGGAGGCAAACGCAGCACATCAGATTAGGACAGTGCCAGAAGTGATGGCAGCCTCGTGCCTCTTTTTGTTTCATTTTCAACCTAGGTGCACAAGTGACATCTGTGTGGGAGAATATGACAGTGTGTCAAAGAGTAGAAAAGTGTGACACCACATGGGCCATATGTCAATGGGGAGACATTTGCTTATTTGTGTGTTTCTTTGAAATCTGGAACAACTTTTGCGAGCCCTTTATTGCGTGCATGTGTGTGTCTGAGCAGAGGAGGTGATATAGACCTCAGCCTAAGAGAAAAGAGCAGCTTGTTTGTCAATTAAAAGACGTGATAAAGCATGAAATGGGCTGCCAACGCCACACGGGACGAGGCAGTGAGAGAGCGAGGAAGAAGAGTGTGTGCATGCATATATCTTGGTGCGCACTTTTGTGTGTGTCTGTTGGGGGAGGTCTGTCACTCTTCTCTGTGGAGATTAATTAGCAGGGGCTGTCTAATGAAAAGGCAGCATCGTTAGCGCTCGGATAGCACAGCGGGAGAGTGCACAACAGAGGAGGGAGCGGGGCAGAAGTTCCAGCACTGATGCTGGCGTAGGATAGGAGGAAGAGTACTTTTGACACCCAAACCACAGGAGAGGGCAGAAGGGGCCAACAAGCACTGTGCATTAAAGTCACAACTGCTGTTTTTTTGTGGATATAGAACCAAATGTACACAGAAGTAGCACTTTTCTGTACAGGCTATTAGCATTAGACCACAACAGTGTTGTTCATAGTGTGTTTCTGCTTTTACTTGGGGAGAGTTGCTTGTTCTGTGGACCTTGTATTGTTCAGTTCAGGGTTGTTGAGTTAGTATGTGTGTGATTGCATACTTTAACGGGTGGAAGATTGTGACCTAGGTCTAATTGAAGTATTTAAGCCATTTAAGCACTGTGAACAGAAGGTCATTACACATCCAAACTGGCATGGGGGTTAGGGGCCTGCACACACAAACACTGTACACAGGGTCCTCCTATTTAAGATGGGCTCATTTTATTCATGATGCTGCTTATGACCCTGAACTCCCCAATGTGAGCGGCTGTGTGTGTGTTCGCTTTGGGAGATGTGACTCTGTCACCTTCCGCTGGGCTCAGCCAGGTGTGAAAAGGCATTCTGTCAGACCTCCCTGCTACCGGCTCCATTTCTCCATGTGTGTGAGTGTGTGCTTGGTCCGTTTATCTGAGAGTGTATGTGTCTCCTGCACCTGGCCTCCACTAACAAACTCCTCTAAACCACACAGTATAGACCACAAAGCCCCTGGGCTTTACTGACACATACACGCGCACACACACACACACACACACACACACACACACACACACACACACACACACACACACACACACGCACACACACACACACACACACACACACACTCCCATTTCGGCAAATGTATAGAGTGGTAGAGTAAAATGTAGCCTTCATATTTTCACACGTGTCCAAAACTGTTATGTGGCATTTTCATAAATGCAATATTTGCATATGTTTTATTTTGGTCTTTTCATTGTGTTTTTCAGTCCCACACACAAACTTTTACTAACCGAGTGTAATTGTAAATCTGGAACAACGTTATTATCTACTGCCCACATTTACACTGCTCAAAGTTACTCTTTTCTTTGTATACAACTATTCTCTTCCTCTTACATCTTACTGGGAATCTTTCTACAAATAAAAGTATCAACATCGTTGATACTTTTATTGGGATTGTTATTCCTTGTGTATTTTTTGCCACTGAGAAGATACCTGGTAAATCTTAAATGCTGACCCTGCAGCTTTCTTCATTCTCATCAATATTAGTCTACATTAAATGGGTTTTAGTTTCAATCCCGGTGTCGCCCAAACGCACCAAAGTGTCTGTGACTGTGGAGTGTGGAGTGAAGCCTGGCACGGGGCTGACATGGATGGAGGGGCATCAGTAAAGGCCACAGTGCAGGTTGAGTGACCTCCTGTCTGTACATCGCTGCATGTAAAGATCATTCATAAATGCATGAGCCGCAGCCACTTCTCCCTAAGCACTGTGTGATCTGAGAGCAGAGTGCCACTGGCTGTCTGCTGATAGAACTGCAGACCCCTGTCCCACTGGCAGCAGTTTCATACTAATCCTTTGTCGTGCAGCGTCTCTCAAATTTCTTCTGGTGGTATTCGGGTCATTCGCAAATTTACACATTATTTTAATTTAATTTCACTTGTGCTTTAGTAATGCATTGTTTTTTTTCTGGTTTAGACATGGGTTACACTCAGTTTAGACATAATTTGGTGCAATTTTGGTCTATTTTGGAAAAGTAATGAATTGAAATTTCCCATATCGTTTATTAAGATTTTTTTTCGGTGATAATTTTTCTTCTTTTTTATATTTTGTCCATCCAATTATCTCTACAAAAACATAAATATGACTTTTTACGCTTAAACAGTTACTCAAAACTCATGTAGTATTTTCAAGTACTTTTTAACGTTTACTTGAGTATTTATTTGGGTCATTACTTTGCATTGAAGTTAGGAAGTTTTTTTTCTTCTGGTTTAGACTTCGGTTACACTCATTTATAGATAGATTAGTGCAATTTTGGTTCATGTTGGATCTTTTAGACCTGGTTTAATCCTGAGCTGACTTTGATCTAGGTCTTGTGGTACTTGGAAGGGCAAGTATTTTATGAGGTGGTACTTGGTGTTATTATTTTAGTATCTTCATCGTGGCAAGTTAGTTTTATGCATAAGAACTGAGATCAGGATTTTTCTTTTGAGGAACATTTTAAAAAGCATTTTACTACACAAAGATCATCAAAAATGTTGTTTAGTTAATTTGATTCTTTAGTGTGGTCAGACTAGACTTTAGATGTAGACACAGTGACTGTCCAATCAGGTGTCAAGCATTTGTGTTGAATTAAAGTCCATATTCACCACGCTGGCAGAACACGCCTGAACTAATCCTTTATTCTTTTTAGCGAGTGAAGTATTGTCACATTTATTAATAATTTAGAGGCCTCATACCTTTTTGTGCTTGCGTTTTTATCTTGTATCCAGCACATGCTCTGTTGGCAACAGTTTGCAAGGAAAGCGAGAGGAAAGCCTGCAGCGAAACCGGTATTTTAGGTGCGTGTCCTGATTGGTTCAGGTATATCTGTGTGCGCCTTGATTGGCCCCTCTGTCCATAGCAGCAGTGACACCTGTGTATGTATGTATGTGTGTGCGTGTGTGTTTATCGATCGTCGCGCCAGGCCAGGCTCTTGTATGTGTGTCCGCTCTTGTACTGACTGGATATTCGCCTCATGCTAGTATCAGTGCACGCATTGATCTTTTCCCCGAGGACAGGTCTGAGTGAGTGTGCGGGTCTACGTGTGCCGTGTCTTTAGGGCTAAGTGAAAAGGGGAAAAAAAAAACTTTGTCTTTTACCTTTTTGTTCGTCACGGGAATAAAATCCTGTTCCAGACTCTTCACCACCTCACTGCCCATTTCTCGGGTCTTACCTTCCATCCTTTCACCTTTTTATACCAGTTTTCTTTGGCCCCCTCTGTCTTTCTCTATGGGGCATCCCTAATTCACATAATACTTGTTAAGCCAGTTTTGTCTCTTTTATTTCCTCAAATTGCAGGACGTCTAGGGCTCTTAAGAAGTAAAAATGTCGGCCTTATTGAGCTGGCCTCAAAGACCTAATCCATAGTAAAAAAAAAAAAAAAAAGAAATATATATATATATATACACACTTGTGCTCAAAAGTTTACGCTTTTCAATTAGAAACTAGCCAAATGTCCCTGATGAAAAGTTTACATATTGTGCATCTTGAAACAAACATACATTTTTTTCAGAGAGTCCAATTTTGTCAGAGAGTCCTGTATTTCAGCTGAAGTGAGTATTTCATTGCT
>OMNZ01071629.1:18538-53432 GCA_900303255.1 Lesueurigobius sanzi | reverse complement strand
AGGAAGGAGAGAGAGAGAAAGAAGAAACAGAGAGGGAGGGAGAGAGGAAGGAGAGAGAGGAGGGAGAGAGAGAGAAAGAAGAGAGACAGAGGGAGGGAGGAGAGAGGGAGAGGAAGGAGAGAGAGAGGAAGAAAAGAGAGAGAGAGGAAGGAGAGAGAGAAGAAACAGAGAGGAAGGAGAGAGAGGAGGGAGAGAGACAAGGATTGTCTCTAAAAGTGTCAAGTCCCCAAAAATGGGGACCTTAGGGCTTAAGAGGTTAAATAAACACCAGTTCAACTTTCCACAGACAGAGAAAAACAAGTTTCACATTTACTGCGATTGTAAAATGTGTTTTATGGCACAGCCCCAGCGTGTGAGGAAAGATACCAAGAACAGCTTCCTGTAAAACATGAAATACCCACATACGGAAGCCTGCTTATTGGACAGCAGTGTAAATGTGCTGCCCTTTGCTCCGTCCCCGTGAGCTTTCCTCTCTCTGGATAAGTGTAAATGGACTTGTCATGTTCTCTCTGTCTCCAGTGTCCAAACCAGGAACAGTTTGTTTTCCCTCGCTCTCTCTCTCCCTCTCTGCATAACCTTAAAGTGTTGATCTGCCGAAAAGGTGACATGAATCGTCTTTTCTCTTGAATCGTCACACGCAAGTAAAATAAATAAAGAATACTGTACACGGCGTGCGCAAAAGACAAGTCAAAACGATCATTTAATTCAACACAGACTACAGCAGAGGACACGGTGACAGGTGAGAGGCAGTGAGTACAAGGGCCATCCATCAACTTAACACTGCAGCTCCAAACTGCAGTGTTAAGTTGATGGACAACTACAGGAGCCTGGAGGGACACACTTTAAAGATTGAATGACGTTTGAGTGGTAAATCAATCAATCAATCAATCAAAGTTTATTTATAATTTCATACAGAGATGCAACCCAAAGTGCTTTACAGATTAAAAACACATTAAAAACAGAAACATCAATTTACACACCCACTCACACACATACACACACCCATACACACACACACACATACACACACACACACACACACACACACACACACACACACACACACACACACACACACACACACACACACACACACACACACACACACACACACACACACACACACACACACACACACACACACACACACACACACACACACACACACACACACACACACACACACACACACACACACACACACACACACACACACACACACACGGTGCAAGCCTGTTTGCTTCTCGGATTGAGTTTGATAAATGTCTGTGTGTGTTCCTTCAGATTGTAGCTGGTAACAGTCCGAGCTTTGTGTTGGCCTAAGGATTATCACTGCTTTACCACCAGCAGCCAAGGCATGGAGCAGAGGAGAGCGTGGCTTAGAGAAACACAGTGGATGTGTTGGGACAACTGTGGGAATAGTGCCTTCTTGTGCATTTGTCTGTTTGAATATGTCCACAGAGCCAAGCCATTGCGACCTTTTTCACATTTTTCACTTTACCCATCCTGCACTCTTTCACAGCTGAATTTTTTTTGTCCAAAACCCAAAGTATCCCAAAGTAGAGACTCTCTTGTTGTCATATCATACAGCTAGCAGAGGAGGGGTTCACATCTCAAGTTCAACACCTGTGTTCAGTCAGGGGAGGACACCGGCAGATCACAGAATTTCTCATATTGAATTGTCTTTCAGCAGAAGTCGTGTAAAGATGAGTTTATATAATTTAATTTTGTGTTGACTTACCTTTGGGGGAATATGATTGTAATATAGCTCAAAATATTTATTCAGTAATGCCTTTAAGTGGTCTGTGCTCTTTAAGTGCCTCTAGTCAACGGAAGGACCTCAAAAGATGTATGTAATGTCTTTTTGTTTCGAAACCAACGCCATATTGCTGAGGAATTAACATAGAGACAAATTAGACACTTAATGGATGCAATGCTAGCTATTTAGATTCCCCTGATATGACGAGAGCATTGAATTAGACTGTGAATGAGTAAGGTGAAGGGTCATGAAGTTAATTAATATCCTAAAAGGCACATCCCATTTACACAAAGGCAAATACGTACAGAGGTTGGGAGATTTCATTACTCCTCTTTTACCTTTTCATCGGTTGTGTCTGTGTGCTGGATCACATCGTGCAGAGATAACCCAAGCCCAAGGTCGAGGGGGGGGGCAGACCTACAGCCAATTTACATGAGAGATGAATGGGAAGAGGAGTCAGTATGGTGGAGGTTTGGATGGAGGGGGTCTGTTGAGATGGGGACTGTGATCTCCTTAGGGTGCGCTGCGTCTAGATGCGCGCCTGTGTGTGTGTGTGTGTGTGTGTGTGTGTGTGTGTGTGTGTGTGTGTGCGCTGCAGCGTTCACAAGAGGTCTGTGATCTCCTGGCCTTTGTGATGGAGATGGGCCCCGGCCGGCCTGACCCGATAATGACGCGACGCCCTAATAGCATTCATCCTTTCTGCTGCGAAACTACTCAAGCGGAAAAGAGAGAGAGAGGGAACGGGGAAAACAAGTGCAAGCGCTCGCCGTGGGTTGGAGAAAGGGGACACTGAGGAAGGACAGCGGAGGGTAGCTATGTTTAAGAAATGACGAGGGCGCAAATGATGTGTAATCTTGGAATCAGGGCTGGGCTTTGGGAATAGCATTAGGTGTGCATGTGTGAGTGAGAGACATTAAACCTAAATGTGCTTTGGCCTGCCCTCTCTTTCTTTATCAGTGTATATTTGCTGGGAGCACTGGAGCATGGAAGGCTTTTAGAACACTGGCCCAAAGGGGACAGGACCTGGTGTCCGACGCACACAAACACACACACACACACACATACACACACATAAAGGTTACTTATCATACTGGGTCATTACAGGCCTCTGACTATAGGCCCTATAATCAGTGGTTGATATCGCTGCTGTAGTCGGCATACAATACATAGCATCCCATTTCATTAGACAGCAAGGGAATGACATGAGCTGAGTGAGATGGGGGAGAAATTAAGATGAAATAATGGGTTCTATTAGCTTTCTGCTGACACCTTTCTTCCCTTTTCTTCAGATTGAAGTGGGGCCTCCCATAAAACACCAGAGAATATTCCATGGTCGGAAACCTGCTTGCTGCTACAACTGTAGCAGCAAAGGGCATTATGGACATGTGAGTAATTGTGTTCTTTTAGGCTTTAATGAAGTTGAATGAATCGTTTCATTTTAGTTATTACTATCTGCACAATACCCTTACTGTAGGATTTTTTTTAATGCACCTTGTGAATTGATGAATCTAAATTGGTGCTGAATGATTTAGTGGAAAATTTGCTAATGACATTTTTTCTCTGTATTTAAGATTGCTATTAGATTTGTGCTTCATGTTTTAAAATCAATTCAGTTCAATTCACTGTGCACATTTAAACCTGTCCATTTAAGCATTTTGGGGCAGAGGACCCCCAAAACAAGATGGTTCCAGTGATACACAGAGTTATTGCAACAACAAATATTGGATTTTATTTAAGTAGGGAGCCCAATTTAAGAATAGCATATTGTTTACCTCCCACCACCTTTATAGTTTAAATGACACCTAAAAGTGCAGCAGTGTTTGGACAGGACCTGGCCAACTATGTTGTACAGTAGTGTTTCCCAACCATGGGTACAGGGACCCCGGGGGTACACAAGAGATAGCAGGGGGTGCTTGGAATAATTTCAGATAAAAAAAATTTGATAAAACTGAATTGTATTTTTTGATTTATTATGTTCAAATAAAAACTATTTAAAACATTTTACTGTATTTAGTCTTTTAACTGATGAGGCAAGGGGTAATTGGAGTATAAATGAAAGACCCAAGGGGTACGCAAGACAAAAAAGATTGGGAACCACTGTTGTGCAGGTCTAAATTACAGGGCTGTCTAGTTTTATACTCAACTATTGTTGTCATTGAGATTAGCTAATTGCAACCATTCAAATTGCAATTTCAATTAAATTACAATTCACTTTTTAATTCTTTTTAATTACTATTTTCTCATTTATCCTGGAAAGACTAATTTTGTCTGTGCGCTTTCAGGAATGTCACAAACAGAGGATGTTTAATGGAACCTTTCCTAGCACACCTTTTATAAATCACTACGACACCAGAGAGGACATCAATAGCAGACAAAACAAGATAAAGCCAAAGGTTCAAAGTAAGGCATCAAAATATAGATTATATTTTTTACATTTTTGTAAATATAATGTCGCTAAATTTCCTTCCTGTTTTTTTCTTCAAGAACTGAAAAACAATGCCTTCATTCCACATGTTCCTCCATCCCCGTCTACCTCAGGACCACCAATGAAGAAACAAAAAATCAGCCATGACAAAAGCAACTATCGGCGTAATCCACAGCAAAGCTATAAAAGTGACCTCCCTATTTCTAAACACATCTATTTCGGTGACACTACAGTTCCGGTATCCAAAACAAACAAGCGCCGTGACTTCAAAGTAGCCACTCAGGAAAAGCCATGGAAGCCCAAGAGACCAGTCCCACAGTCACAAGAGACTGCACAAAATGCTGCTGTAGTTCGAGATGAAGAGGATGACTTTCCCAGAGGTGGAGGACAGGGCGAGGAAGTAGAGAGGAAGAAAAAGATGAAAAAGATCAAGAAAAATGGCCAGTCGCTTTCTTTTACCAAAGCTGACAAACAGGGCTTTTTCTCTGAGCCTGCCAAAAGCAAGAGTGCAAAACGGAGACAAAGAGGAAGAAGAGGGGCACATAAGAACACAGACAAAAAAAAAGTAGACAACTCGTACCCACTTGATGAAAACTTGTTTATTATTAAGCAGAGGAAACACAAAAAATGTTGAAGGAAAAGTAACACATAACTCAAGTTAGTGAGTGTGCATTTGAACATTTCATTTTATTTGATAAATTATTAAAAGTGCCCATTGGCTCTTGATAATATTTTATTCTTTACATGTAGGCATACTGTTTAATTAATTAACACTGAAAGTGGCTGCTAATTGTGAGCTGAAATGATAAAATGTACGACTGATCAATATATTGTTGTTCAGTATGCTTTGTAAATTTGGCCTCCAAAATATACTCTATGGCAAGCAGTAAATGTGTATCAATCTATTGCATACTGAATAAAACATTTTTCCAGTGTGTTTTCTGGTTGTTTATGTGCCCTATAGTCTGTGGGTGTCCTAAATGGTCATTCGCTAAATCTCAAAGGAAAAGATTAGTTAAAGAACAGGACAAACGAGCAACGGAACCAAGAAAGAGAGGGGTGCCTGTGCCCTATGTTGCGGGAGTCTCCGAGAAACTGCAGAGGATCTTTCGACATAAAATCCCAGTCTAGGGCAGAGCAGGCCCATAGATAAGTGTGAACAGCCTTAGAACAAAGCCCAGTAAGTCAATAGGAAAGCAACAAGCAGTAATTAGGTGTGAATAGGCCAAGATGTTTTTCCAACCTTTAGAACCAAGAGAGGTGGGACTTGGAGGTGAACTCATCTTATTGGTTTCTCCTTAAAAGACCCACGAGCGTGTCAATTCTGCTCAAAGCTGACGAAGTTCTTTGGATAAAGAGCAAAACGTCCTACACTTCAGCCACAGAGTATAGATGAAGACTGGAGAATCTTTGCCTACAATGGACAACTCCTGGTGTATACTTTTTTTTTTTTTTCATTTTGTGGTTCCAACCTGAGAGTGACGGATTACGGATAGAATAATGGCTTACATTGTAATATGCTTTACAAGCCTGTGTCGTATTCATTCACTCACTCCATTACATCCGTAATCTACTATTGTAGCCACAGTTGGGAAGACTGACGGAAGCACGTCTGGTCTGGTCAGAGAGTCCGACCGTAAAAAAATATTTGAGCAAATCAACCCCTTCTGACCCTGCGTCCATTGGAATGGACATGACCTTTTATATGCTTCTAAATCAATGAAAAAACACCAACGTACCAAATTAATTATTGCAGGTCATTGATTGGACCCATCTTAGCCAATCACAGTGGAGACATACAGTAACTTCCTGTGTGCTCTGTGTCAGAGATCAGACAAGAACAACAAGTCAGAGGCTTGAGAGAGGGGGGAGTTTGGATCTGTTAACCATGAAAATTAATCATTTATGTTTATGCTAGACTAATAATTTTTGATCCCAGATTAATTTTAGGGGTTAGAAATTGTAATATTTAAAGTAATTTTGGAAGTATCACAAATCACAGGAGTTTGATGTCCATCACACTGGACATCAGGTCTGAGGAGTCAACCAATGGTTTTCTAATGTAATGTTTACATGCCAAAAACAGTATAATTGTCAACTTTTTATAGGTCAAACATGTTACAAGAGACATTTTATTCATGGATATGACATTTAAAATATAACGTTGAAAAACAATTCCTTGATCTTAAATCAGGGATGGGCAACTGGAGGCCCGGGGGCCACATGTGGCCCGCCTCCTCACTCAGTGCGGCCCATAGATTTCTTTAAAATCATTTTTAAAATGATAACCAGATTTAACCATGTTAAAATACATTTCTGTGTGGGAAATAATTGTATGTTGGTTCAATAAACATACAGTACAGGCATAAATATACAAAAATGTGTTCTTTTTTAAAATAATTTTGTAGCTTCTCTCATGCAATTAGTTCAAGTATGTGGCCCTTTCAATGGTGGTGATAACTATTTTGGCCCTCCTTATCATGGCAGTTGCCCATCCATGTCATAAATGGTAAATGGAGTCTGCCATTGTTGACGTCTAAAGCTGGCCACACACTAGAGCAGGGTTTCCCAACCAGGGGTACGCAAGAAGAAGAAAAAATTAGATAAAACAAATTGTATTTTTGATTATTATAGTCAAAGAAAAGCTTAAAAAAACATGTAACTGTAAAGAGTGAGAGTTCCAGTGTATTTAGTTGTCTTTTTTACTGATAAATTGGAGTTTTAGTCATTCACTTTCTCACTAATCAACAAAACCATGAAATCATATAAAATCAAAAAAGGTTGGAAACCACTGCACTAGAGGATTTGTCGCCAGATTTTTAGTCTGAGGAAGTGTGGCTCAATAAAAACTTTCTCTCATGCCATGATCTGCCTGGGACTCCTCATGTGTGTGTGTATGTGTGTCCTCATGTCTGTCCTGTGTTTGTGGTCTGTGCACAGATTTTAAATCTCAAAAGATTTAAAATCCAGTAGTGCGTGGCCGCCCTAACCTATCCTAAAAAATTAGGATGATCGGACAAGGAGTGAGAGATAGTAAGTTTAGAAATTAATTATTGTTTTCTTTCTTTTCATTATACTTTGAATTTTAGCAATTGTATGCATGATCACATGTTTTTAACATGGCAGAGGTCAATATTTGTCTGGAGTATACAGTTGATGTCAGCTGTCCACCAGGTTATCTTCAGATATGTTTGTATTTGTCTGAGACCTGCTAAAAATTCAATGCAATTTAATGCAGGGCGGAAGTTCGCCTCCGGTTGTCGACTCAGGAAATTGGTCACGTGGGCTCTCTGTGCAGCCCTATGCGCTGCCCTGGTACCGGAAGTCATAATCCCATTCAAAAATTGCATAGACTTTTCGAAAAAAAAAATGAATATCAAATGTTTAAAGGAACGATAGCCGCTAATCAGCTATGTGGAGACTTATGGGCATAAAACACACACTAATAAATTAAAGTTGCATTCAAAACATTGTAAACCAAAAAGTTATAAATGCATTTCGCTGTGTTTTCAAGTATTTGCTAGTTTCTTGCCTGTAAAATATATATGCTATGGCTAGCAGGTAGCTGATTAGCCTCCATTGTGCTTTTAAACTCTTACAATTTGAATTTTTCAAAAAGTCAATGGAGAATTTGAATGGGATTTTTACTTCATGGCACCAGAAAGAGCCCGGATAAAGGCGGGACTATGGTGCTCCATTGCAATGATGATAGTGGCTTACATTTGTATTGTGTTTTACGAGCCTGAGCTGACGGGCTTCTCAAAGTACAACACTGTTGTCATTATTCATTCACTCCACACACTGATGTAGCCACAGTTGCCCTGGGGGCTGTGCCTTCAAACCATCTGACCACCATCAACCACTCCCTCACAGACCACATTCACACATGAAGTGTCTTGTCAGAGCTGGGATCTGAACCTCTGACACTGCATTGTGTTTAGTTACACAGATCATGACGTGCAAAACGGCGTTTTTTGTTTTTGTTCACATGGAACCAACTATTACTCTTTAGTCTGTATAATACGTCCATGGTTGAGTGAACCTCATTTACTTGAAATTTTATGTAAGAGTACGTTGTAAGAGTACGTTGAATGAAATTGTATGTAAGCGTAAATAAAACTGAAAGCCGCGGTACGTGAACGCATCATGTGACACACAACGTTGAACGTAAAAGACACGCGGCCATGCACGCGGCGCGCTAGTGACTCCGCCCATGAGTGGAAGTGGAAGTGGAAGTGGAAGTATACGTATACACAACGCTTATCCACCGATCATTTACACATTTTATCTACATCTGAGAGTAGTGTCCTTCGTGCCGACTTCGTCTGGCTGTAGTGAGACCAGCCTTCGGAATAAAGATGGAAAACGGCGCAACTACAATCGGCGACAGCAGACTGAACTCAGCTGTGAGGCAATGGCTGCTGCATGACAAGGTGAGCTGTCAGCAGTAGCAATGTGACAACTATAATGGAGATTATCCAGGCATCATTACACTGAAATGTAGACAGGTCCAGTATCTTTTTGTTGATTATTATTTTTGATCCAAATTCATGAATCGTTTCCTTCTACACGGAGTAAGAAATGTTTACCTTTCAAAGTCTATCTTGAACTATAAACTTCGGTCAGCAGTCACTTAAAAATTACACTAGACCAGGGGTCACCGACCCTATACCCGTGGGCACCCAGGTGCCCTTTGGGGCATCCCCAGTAGCCCTTGAGATTTTCCTGGAAACAAAACAGTGAATTCAATCTGATTCTTAAAAATACAGTTATTTATGTTCTTGTGACTCGGTCTTTGTTTTAAATAATGATTTGTGATATGATATGGTTAATATCAAATTAAACCGTGTCACATTAAGAATAAACAGTATTTATTTTTTTAAACTTAATGCTTTGAAGTAGCCCTCAGCTCTAAAAAGGTTTGTGACCCCTGCACTAGACTTACTTCAGTTCTTTAACAAATAACTTGAATAGTAATGTTTATTGTTGTTTCGTGCTTAAATCACTTAGCCGGACATCTGACCACTACACACACAGTCATTCATAAACCTTAAAAAGACAGGCAACGCCACCAATCAGGTCACATTGAACCAGGGAATCGTATTCATTTGTGCTTGGATAATTAAATTGACTCTTTTGACTTTTTAGTGGCTCAGACAGGAGCTGTCATATGGGACCACTTAGTATTGTTAGTACAATTTCTGATTTCACTTCTGATTTCTTTTTCATCTTCAATTTTAGAATCTCAAGACTGCAGCGATGATTCAGGAGATGGTTAATCGTGGAGATGTGGAGGCACTCAAAAAATGCTTTTCTTCCCGAATGGAGTTTGGTACAGCAGGACTGAGGGCACCCATGGGCCCTGGCATATCCTGTATGAATGACCTCACTATTATCCAGACCACACAGGTTGGTAAATAAATTGGCTGCCTTGCCAAATTAGGCATTTGAGTCACATGCAAAGTCATGCTAGTGCACATTCTTGTCTGTGACCGAGTAATGTGCATAACTCACATACGCTATAATACATGGGTGCTGCTTATTAAATGAGGGTAACCGTTTTTCTGCAATTAACTCATTTTGCCAGCAGAGATGGAGATGAGTGCATCAGTGGGTCCAAAGATAATAGGCAAACAGGTGCTCTTCACAGGACTCATTTTGCCAGTTGCCACATAATCACGCTTTAACGCATTTATTTCCCAAAGCTTGGGGCGGACATCTCGGCTAGCTCCTCACTTGTCCATCACATTTGTGCCTGTGTAAAATTAACTCCCTTGTGTTGTAGGGTTTCTGTCAGTACTTGGAGGTGAGCTTTGAGAACCTGAAAGAGCGAGGTGTAGTGATTGGTTACGACGCCCGGGCTCATCCTCCCAGTGGTGGAAGTAGTAAACGCTTTGCCAGTCTAGCTGCTGCTGTATTCATCAGTCGAGGGGTGCCTGTGCACCTGTTCTCTGACATCACCCCTACACCGTTTGTGGTGAGTATCCAAATAAAAGTTGTAAGCATAGTTTAAATGATAACAAAACATAATTATTTAGTTGCAGTTCATTTTATCTATTGGTAAACAGTAGACCTATTCATCAGTGTGTTAATGTGGATTTAGTACAAAAACTACAGGGCAAATTCCATTTAACAAAACACATTTCTGTACATATTGCATAACACTTGTATGATTGACTATGTATACTGTCCGTTAACACTATGGCTGATCAAGTGAAATTTCAAGCCTAGTGACTCAATGACTATTAGTAGACTTGCATGTAACTGTTATTTTTGTTGCCACAGCCGTTTACTGTCTCACATTTGGGCCTGTGTGCTGGAATAATGGTGACTGCTTCTCACAATCCCAAACAGGATAATGGATATAAGGTAACCTTTGCTTTATAACTATAAATACTGTTCATAGCATACATTATTGCACACATATCATAGCCTTCTCCAGTTGATCATGGATGTTTGATTATTGCCTCTCACCTTTTAGGTTTACTGGGAAAATGGTGCCCAAATTATATCGCCTCATGACAAAGGTATCTCCAAGGCCATTGAGGAAAACCTTGAGCCTTGGCCTGAATCGTGGAACATAGACGAAGCACTGAAAAGCCCTTTACTAAAACATCCGTACAATGATATGTACACGGATTACTTCAAAGCTATTCAGAAACACTGCTGCCACAGGTGCTTATCCAAATCGACTTTTAGCATTTAATACAAGGTGAGAAATTGAAATGTGCTGAATATGTGCTTTTATGACAGAGAGATTAACAAGAGTTCTGAGGTGAAAATTGTTCACACATCTGTGCATGGAGTTGGCCATATATTTGTCCAAGAAGCATTTAAAGCCTTTGACCTTCACCCTCCATATGCTGTAGAAGAGCAAAAAAACCCAGATCCGGAATTTCCCACTGTGAAATATCCCAACCCGGAGGAAGGAGAGGGAGTTCTGGTATGTTCCAAAGCCTCAGTGAAATCATATGGATCTAAAGTTTGTGTTGACATGTTATATGTTCGTCTTTCTAGACCCTTTCGTTTGCCCTGGCAGAGAAGGAGGGTGCTACAGTGGTTTTAGCCAATGATCCTGATGCTGACCGGCTGGCAGTGGCTGAGAAGCAGGTGGAGAGGTGGGTCTGCTTGATGTAAAATAACAATCACAGAATTGTGTGTAAATGAGTTTGCTCAGTCCGGACTATCAGGGAGTTTGAATGTAGCTTTTTTAAAATTATTATTATTTGAAGCACAGTGGTGCATTGATGACATGAGTAATGAACATTGATATCTTGGCACATAAAAAAAAAAAAACGCTCAAAAGTTTGGGGTCACTTTTTTATGTATGCTTTTTTTCTTTATTTACATTATATATTCTCACTGAAGGCATTTAATTTATCCATGAACACTTATGGAATTATGTTTTAAACAAAAAGATGAAATCAAAACCACACCTTTTGCTTTGATTACTGTGCACTTTTGGCATTTTCTCAATGAGCTTCACATTGTAGTAAACAGAAATGGTTTTCAGTTCACAGATTGTTCAAAACCATTTCAGAATGAAAAAAATGTGACCACACAACTGTGTAGTTGGCCCTTCCTCAGACAGGCACACTGATTCAGACTGGATGTGTGTGTTTTTTGATTCTAAATCAAAACCATTTCAGGTCACGACCTAATGAAGCTCATTGAGAAAATGCCAAAAGAAAAGTGGAAAAAGAGCAAAGGGCTGTTTAGAAGAATCTAGAATCTAAAAAAATATTTTGAGTTGTTCCACCCTTTTTTTTTAATTTCCTACATGATTCCATATGAGTTCATTCATAGTTAAATTTCTTAAATGAGAATCATACAATGTAAATAGTCTTGAAAACAAAATAAAAATGCAATGATCTGAAACGAGTAACTTTCTTTAGTGCTGTCTCAGGACCTGACAAGTATCAAAACTTGCTATTGAAAGTAAAATATTTTTTTCTGTACCAGTTTCTGCACCTTTTCTTTTTTTTTAACCATTTTACTCTTAAAAAGACCTAATATTGGAAAAAGTACTTTTCATTATGTATAGCAATACTTCTCAAACAAAGTACTTTACCTCCCAACTACCATTAGGTTCAAGATCAAATCAGGACTAAACTGAGTCTAAAAACAGTATGGACTAAATAATTTAGTCCACTAGTTACACGCCATATCTAAACCAGAACTACTAAAGCTTAAATGAAATGGTCTAAAATTCAATACTAAAAATGCATAATCTGAAATTGCATACCCTGAGAACCTCCTGAACAAGGGAAAGGGATTCTTATTTGTATAGCGCTTTTCATATGACATAGTCACACCCAAAGCGCTTCACACATGAAAGGGAGGGGGGCTCATTCACTCCATGCTGAAGGTGGTAAGCTACATTTTTGTAGCCACAGTTTCCCCTGGGGTAGACTGACAGAAGCGAGGCTGCTCACATCTGCGCCAATGGTCCCTCAAGCCCAGTGTGACCAGTGACACATCATGTACCACAGTTTGAGAACCACTATAGCATCAGCCTACAACACATTATTTTAGAGCTACACAGAGTAGCAAAGCCAAATTTCTTAGCATATTTAAATCTGCAAGAAATGTACCCGTAAACACAAGGCATTATGATGAAACCATGTGAAAACTAATTTCTAACTTTCTTCTGTCAGTGGGTCATGGCGTGTGTTCAGTGGAAATGAATTGGGTGCGCTGCTGGGCTGGTGGATGTTCCGTTGCTGGAAACAGCAGAACACTGATGCAAGTGCAGTGAAAAACATCTACATGCTGTCGAGCACCGTCTCCTCTAAAATCCTGCGGGCTATAGCTGTGAAGGAGGGATTCCACTTTGAGGTTTTTTTAGTACTTCTTTTTCGCCCCAAAACCAAAATGTAACTGAGTCACTGATGCATGCTATTTTTGATCGCAGGAAACGCTTACTGGATTCAAGTGGATGGGCAACAGGGCGAGAGACCTTTTAAATCAGGGAAAGACGGTTTTGTTTGCATTTGAAGAGGCCATAGGTACGTCACCGAACTGTCTGAGGTTATGTGGGGTTACTTCCTGCTGAAACAAAATACTTAGTAAAAAAAAAAAAAATCTTTTGTTTGTGCAATCTATATAGACACAGCAGTAATTCTGGCTATGACAATCACATTGTTCAGATAGTTTCCATTCACCATGATTTTGATGCTTTAATTAGCTCATTCCCATTTGAGTGACCTCAGCAGCTGGAGGCGTGAACATGCATGTGTCTATATTTTTACAGGCTATATGTGTAGTCCTTCTGTATTGGACAAGGATGGAGTGAGTGCTGCGGCAATAGCAGGAGAGATGATTGCTTATCTTTCAACAAAAAGCACAACTCTTACTCAACAGCTCACAAGCATCTTTAACGAGTAAGTAATAACATAAACAAGTGAACAAAATGTGAAAAACTGTACACTATCTTACCATTATTGTCGGCTATATCTCACAGCTATGGCTACCACATGAGCAAGAACTCCTACTTCATCTGCCACGAACAGGATGTTATCCGCAGTCTGTTTGAGCGCTTAAGAAACTATGGCGGACAAAAGGACTCCTACCCTTCTGAGTGTGGTCGCTTCTCGATCACTACTGTGAGAGACCTCACGACGGGCTATGACAGCAACCAGCCTGATAACAAAGCTGTAAGTGAGCTACACAGTCAAAAACACCCGCAATACAGAGTGTGTTTCAAATTAAAGGCAGAGAATTACAGTACTCGTATCGTTCCTTATAGCACAGGGAACTAAAATGGTATTTGTTTGACATCCATTGGTAGCACTTTACTTTGCAGCACAGTAATATCATTGGAATAGAACAGAAGGACACAAACTCCTGTTATTTGACTAATCCTAACTGCATTTTGACCTTCACTTTAACTTTTATGTATTTAATTATGTCAGTTTTATTTGGTTTAGCTTGGTGCTTTGGGTGGTAACCTGGGGTGGGGGGTAGAGCCAGGTGAGCTAGTCTTTAATACTGACCGGTGGGGGTGCTCTGGGAGTGTGGGAGCAAGCCAGACTTCCGGCCTAGTTTGCAACTGTATCTGATGCTTATTAAATTGCGGAAATTTGTGGATATAAAGTTGATCAATATGTGGAACTTGAGGCTTGACCAAAACCTACCATATTGTAAGGCTAGATATTCTTTTCACCACTCACCGTAACCAAGCACAAGTCAAGCTACAGCTAAAAGTCCTGGCAGCTAAAGTGGAAAGTCAATTTTTCTACTACACTTACCATACCTCAGTATCTTGGTTATAATATAGAAAAGAGAATGTAAAATGCTCCAATCACCGTGTTATTACTGTGCTATAAAGTAAAGCTCTGTCTTTATTTGTTCACTCCTATAGGTTCTGCCCACCTCTCGTTCAAGTCAGATGATCACTTTTACATTTTCCAATGGCGGAGTGGCCACGATGAGGACCAGTGGCACTGAGCCTAAAATCAAATACTACACTGAACTGTGTACAGCTCCTGGACTCAGGTAATACACTAGACAGACCTTATGTCCTGGCAATCCTACACTGTCATTATATTTGGTTAAAGGTTGTTCTTTGTTTCTTTTCTCCAATTAGTGATGTGACCAGTCTGAACAAAGAGTTGGATGAACTGGTTGAAGCCATCGTTGAACATTTCTTCCAGCCACAAAAGAATAAACTGCAGCCAAAGCCACAGTAGCATAAAGCTGATTTCTGAATGAACCTGTTGTCCAGGGCCAATACTCTGCATTTCCATGGTTACTAATGCTGAAGGAATTTTTCATTGTAATGATTTATTATGAGTTATTTACCTTTTTATTGTTTGGAACATCGTAGGCAAAGATTCTTCAGTCTTCATCTGTACTCTGTAGTTGAGGTGTAGGACGTTTCGCTCTTTATCCAAAAAGGTTCGTCAGCAAATGAGTAGATTTGACACGCTCATGGGTCTCCTAAGAAGAAACCAGTAGGAGGAGTTAACCTTGAATCCCACATCTCTTGGTACTAAAGGTTGGAAAAACATTCTGACCTATTCACACCTAATTGCTGCTCGTCCTACACTTCAACTCCAGAGTACAGATGAAGACTGAAGAATCTTTGCCTTCGATGGACAACTCCTGTACAACTGAGAACCTACAGAGATTGTTTGGAATAGTTATATGCAGTAGATTGTACAGCTAGACATCAGGCCTGTGTGAGAAGTAATTCCTGTTATTATTCCTATGTACATTGGCATTCCATTTTTTTTTTTCCCAGTAATGTTTGATGCTAATTGAACAACTGATTTGTGAACCCAATTGTTCCTAATATGTAAATCACTCCATTAACTATAAGGAATATATATGTGTATATGAATATAATTATTCCTTCTGTTAGCCTTCAATGCTCAAAACTACTGTGTTCCTCTTCACTGTCAACAAAACTCCTGCTCAGAAACCTGCTGTTTATATAAACAATAAACTCTACATTTTAAAATAATTTGACCATGTGTAAATTTCATATTTTGTGTTTTTCATATAGAAGTTACTGGCTTGCAGCCTGTTGTGCATGTGAGCAGCATGCGCCTGTCATGCCCCATCTAAATGCAGAGGGGAGAAGAGGGAGGTAGAGACGAGCCTGTCTAAATTTAACTCAACTAGAGGCAGCTTGGGCTGACGCTTGTCAAACTCTTGCTTCCTGTATTTCTGAGCGTTTGTGTGCGTGCGCAGTTGTTTTGGCCATAACCATTCCTGAGTATCTTGCCTCGTGCAGCTGACAGGTAAGCAGTGCGCATACCAACAAATAATGTTAAGCATTAGTGTTTAATTTACTACTTATTGTATATACTAAAACATCTGTTAAACACGTTCTATGTGTAATGTACAGACAAATATATGGTTTCTTTAAGAGATTTGTTTGAATATTTTAGGACTAATAGATAATACATTTAATTATTAAACTGTCTATATCATAATATTGCATGTTCATCTACTATTATTTTATCCCCACAATCTTTTTGGAGTAAGCAATGTCCTCCTCCACTGTTGGTGATTGTCACAGAATATCTGACCTGTCTTGTCCTTGAGACATAAAGTATAGGTCAGCTGCCAATGCCACATGTGTCATGTGTAAACAACACCAGGTGGTCTCTGGTATTATCCTTCAAATGGCCCTTTGACTGGTACTGTGCTGGTTGTCTGATGTTTTGCAGGTGAAATAGATGCACATTACCTCTGGAAACTAAACATGGAGGGACTTTATTTTGAAGTGAATCCAAAACCCTCTGAGTCTCGTCTCACTTCAAATCACCACTCGTGTCCCGCCCTTTCAAGTCTCAACTCTTCTGCAGTGAACGCTGAGAAACATGACATGGCTAGAAAAAGAACTTCATGCGGTGAAATGACAAATGTAGAGGAAGAGATACAATACAGACTCCAGCTGATGGGCTCCTTGCCTGTCCACCACCTGACCACTATGGCCATGCTGCCCTGGGTTGTGACCGAGATCTCAAGAGCAAAGCGGGGCAGATTCCCTGGAGTTAAACTGGGGGCATCCGGAGGTGACAGGTATCAGTCTGTCCTCCTCCGTGTGTCTGCATCATGGGTGCGCTGTGTGTCCACCACTGTGGAGGGAGTGGAGTGGGATCCTCTCAGGCACACGGTCCTGTTTGAATGTCGTCCACATCAAGTGACCAAACTCCTTCATAACAGCCTGGAGCCCAACAGTTTTGGCTTTTTGGTCAAAGGGACTTCAAATTGTGCCTGCTTCGTCTTCCAGTGCAATGAGAGTACCAAGGTATGTGTGCACTACAATGGTAACTTATGATGTTATTAACCAACGCTTACTATTCTATAGAAACAAACAAACAGAAATCTATGTAGCCTACTGATCGGAATTGAGACCTCAGATTCACACAAGGTGCAATGCCAACAGTCTTTGTGGTTACAGTGGGTGGCAGACATTTGATCATTGCACGCTCATGCACAGCATACATAAACCTTGCCACAGATGATGACAGCGAAACGTAATAAACAGATGTTAACCTTTATCAACACTGCAAAAACAAATATGTTACATTTTCTTGAAATAAGAATATTTGACCTTAATTTGAGTAAATACATATAAGTATCAGCCAATGGCCAAAAGGATCTTTTTGTACTTAAAATAAAGGGGGGAAATTCTTGTTGCACCTATAATATGATGAAAAAATCTGAAAATTTGACAATCCTTGTTATTTTGCGTGAAAAAGAAAAGAAAGAAAATAACATGGCAAGTCAGAATTACTCTGATTATGGTAAAAAATATTCCTCATTCTAGTGATTTTTACCCATCTTTTACCACATGTATATTTTGCAGTGAGTGATCATTGGTCATAGTTGTGATGTGTGCTATTTCACATAGAGAATCCTATCACAGTAGTTCACAAACTTTTTTTCTACCTTGAAGCCCCCTGGTTCCTATCATCTATGTGGATTTTTTACTGTTTAATTTGCTCATTAATATTTTTTGACCAGACAAAAGTTACTGATTAAGGTCCGGCTTAAGCTAAACACATTCTTATGTTGTCAGTGGGGAGCAGTGTTGTTGGGATTACTCCATAAAAATAATCCAACTACTGATTACTCTTCTTTGATTACTTCATTTTGAAAGTAATCTGATTACTAATTACTAGTTACTTTTTTTAAGCAGCTGCTTAGAGCTTTGGAATGAACTTTATTAAAGTGTAAATCTTGCTTTACCGGTAACTTGATTGAATAATGTTTACTGCTTCACACAAAATTAAATCAAAAACATAAATTTCATCAAATAAATGTGCAGCTTTGTGTACAACTTTTGCACATGTCTTAATCTGAAAATGTATGTTTTCAGCTTAAAATATTACAAAAAAAAAGTAATGGAATCATAATAATAATCTAATTACCAGTTTTGCAATTGTAATCCCGTTACATTACTTGTTATTAAAAAAAGGAATTAATTGCAGTTGTGAATTACTTACTAATGTGAATGTGATTTTGCACCCATGGCACTGTGAGCCCAAGACAAATTTCCCTCCGGGACAATAAAGTTTAACCTAACCTAACCTAACCTAATCTGTTACTCTGCAACACTGGTGGGGAGACACTCCAATGCACACACTGATGTGGGCACTGCTTTGAATGTTTATCTGTTAAAGGCACTATATCTGATATATTTTTTTAATATTATCTGATAAGTAGTGGAATGAAATTTGTTTTGTCCTCCTTTAGCATATTGTAAACCCAGACATTTGTGGAAATAATACTGTGCACCTAAATATACAGCATTTTATCAATTTCAGGCTATACTTTTCTTGCATTTCTGTGACAGTGACCATAAAAAGTGCAAGTTGTAAAATGTGCTTACAAACTTATCTCTATGAAGAAATGGGATTTTAGAAATGTGCAAGGAAAGTTAGGAATGTATTTGGACCACAACTATCAATTTAATTTACTTGCTCCATCTTTCATTAATTGTAATTAAAATATCATAGTGCCTTTAAATATATTGTTGTAAAACAGCAATCACACTTGTTTTTAAAACTTTTTAAAATAGATATAAATCTATCATTTGTTTCTTCAAGATATTGGCCTGCAGAAGCACTATTATGATCTATAAGTTCATATGTATCTTGTACAAGATTGGCCACTAGATGTCATTATTGACTAAATTCCGAAAAGCAGGCCGACCACTGGCTCTATGTTATTTTGATTTCCATTGTATTTATTATTATTTCTTATTTATTTGTTTTACGTTCATTTTAATTTGACCAATTAATGAAGTCTGGGCCTCTTATAATGATTTGTTTATTTGCTTTAAATAACCTTTATCGCACTTGTTCAATAGATTAATATTTATTTCCTGGGCCTACTCGCTCCAGTCTGCTTCTGTCAAATGTTTTTCCTGCCTGTAATGATGTGATCTCATCAAATAACGGCAGAGAAAAGTCCACCGCCCAAAGTTTGAGTGTCCCGGGACAGGAACTGGGCCCCCCACCTCATGCATCAAGTTAACCAGACTCAACTCACGCCTCTTTCAAAGTAAAGCCCAGACGTGTAGCCAGTCAGACTCGGACCACTTACTTTGAAACGCTAGCAATACCGTGGTCCTGTGTTTGTCGATCCACCTCGAAGGCGGACTGAACAACCCCAACTTTGAGATGAAGTGATCGGCGCAGAGGTTTGAGGGGAAACCAGGAGAGGTCTGAAGAAGAAGAGCTCCATCTCAGCCTTGTTTTCGGACGGAGAGTTTATGGCGAATGGGATGAAAGCGCGACTTCAGTTATTCAACCTGTTCAACGCCAAACACGAGCAGAAAGATGTGAGTCATATCCAGTGGGTTTGTTCGATTAAAAGTGCTATGCTATGTAAACAGCTGGCTAACACAGTGGGATGGTGTGGTCTATAGACGGCTAATAAGTGTTCGCTGCATTATTATTATTACGGCTGCATAAATTAGCCGTAAGCTGTTGTTAGCAAAAGTCGTGTGTGAGTGTTTCGCTCAAATACACAAATACTTCTTCATGTCTCTGATAGTAGCGTTCAGGTTTTCAGAGTTGGGAAGCTGTTTATTGTTGTCGTGACATTATTAAAGATGTCAACTTGCAAGAAGATCTAAATTGTCTAAAGTGGTTTAGGTTACCTTCGCCAACTTACTTGAAAGACTTCGGCTTGTAATGAACCACGTGATGTCTAGCAGGTTATGTTTTGTGGCGCATGGATTAAGGATTGTGCACGTAGATTACAAACTTTTAATCACTAACTTAAATACAGCTGTAAAGCCGTAAGATATTTTTTTGGTTTTAAGTGAATGTTGCGTCCGTCTTTTAAATGTTTAATCCATCTTTAATATTTTTACAATATTGCTGCTTGTTTGTCATTAGGTTGCGTTCAAGTGACAAGGCACAACAAACCTTTCGCTGCTTACATCATCAGTGACATCAGCTGGAGGCAGGAAGTGAGCAAAAGAAATAAGATTAAACTAAAACTAGCGATTATAAGTGTAAAACTACAACTACAAAATGTGGTCCTGTTGTGGCTTAAGGTGCGAGAACAAGAGGAACGACATTTGAGACGATAAAATAAGGTTTTATCTAGGGATGGTCTATGCTGGTAACGATAGTAACTGCCAAAATGCAGTTCATTTCTAGGCCAATCCGCATGTTCAATGTCTTCTGTCAGCACATGTATATTGCTGACTTATTTTCTCATAAAGGTGTCCAAAAAAGTGGTGACAATATTCAAAAGCATGTGCATGATGTTGATGAATCCAATCACTATCAAATAATGATCAAGTGCCACATTTGTCAGTTTTGTTTTTTGGAAATTTCTTTCAAAAACTATCCAACTGAAATACAATTATATAATGTGAAAGAAACCTATATTTTGGTGTTGTGTGGATCCTGTACTGTCATATATCACGCGCTATTATGCGTGTTCACTTCTATCAATTCATACTGACTTGGAACTATTGACTGATAATGAAGCAAACCACCTGAAATTCCTGTCTATGTAGCTTCTTTAAAAAAGTGGCTTGTACACTACAGTAATAACTCCTGATAAAATGCGATCTCTGAGCCACAACTTTAAGGAAAGTCATTGTTTTTACATAGGCAGTTCTCATTTTTTCTCATACTAATATCATCCCTAAACTGCCCATGTGTAGATAACTATTGAAATACTTGAGTTGCGGTCTCATTTTGCAGTTTGTTTAGGTAACTATTAACTGTCGTGTTTTCTGTTTTTGTATTGGATTAAAAATTCTCACTGGGATTACTAACACAATCTTACTTGTGAAGTTTCATTTGCACTCATTTGTAATCTCTTGCTGTCACATGCCTTTTCCACCTTTTAATGTTTCATGTGACACACTTTATGCGCTGGTGAAAACAACTCCAGAAAGTACAGACAAAATCCTGCCTAGATATTTGTCCAGTAATCCACTTCTAGCTCAATGGTTTTGTCTCATAGTACTTTCTGTGTTTTTTTTTCTCTCACATGTACTATATACTTTTTTATTTTTTCAATAAAGACAGATTCAGAGGCTATCCACGAGTTTCCTGACCTGACAAAGCTTTGCCAACTCTGTCCTGACTCAGCTGAAAAATAGCCTCTCTGTTCTGTCTCTTATCGCTCGTTTGATTAGTTACTTTGGTTATTCCTCTGAAATGGGTTTTTGAACAGAATTGGGAGATGATGACATTACCTGGTTGCTGCGTTATTTGTGCAAGTAATGTATTTCTATCAGTTATATGGTTTTGTGACTGAACCTTGAACTTTTGAGTGCTGTCTCCTCTGGACCTAGGCATGTGACTGTGGGAAATGTAGAAGAGTTTTTTCTTGGCTGAATGTGTCACTGGTTTTTCAGGGGCATTCCAGATAAGATTAAGACCCTTTAATGTAATCTATTTGTGTTTCATGGTATTTTAACATTCTTTGATAATTATAGTAGTGACTGTAGAAGAATAGATTAATAACAATTGGCTTTTAAAACATCACACATCTAACACTCAACATTTGAGGCTTTTACAGATTTTACATTGCTGTGTTGTTTAACTGTGGTACAAGCCAGACGGTGTACAAGCTACAACTTACAAGTATATTATGACTGTTCCTGATGAATCATGACAAAAAGAAGGAGACAGATCATGTAAAATGTGAGAAAACGTATAGAACAGCAAATAAATGTTATCAATTAATTTCTTACAGAAATACACAAAGAATGTGCATCCCTCGTTTATTCTTGTTGACATGAATTAACCTCAAATTAGACTAGACGATGCACCGATCCAATACTGGATTCTGATATCGGAGCCGATACCGTAAAAATTACAATATTGTGTATCGATTCCAAATCCGATACTGAACCGATACTTTTACCAACTCAATCTGAGTGAATACGGTCATGCTGTATGTCATTTGAAAGCTCTTGACATGTAGAATGCAGTCATCTACTTAGTTTTACACTCCTGTCCCGTCCTACTGCACACCAGAGAATGTGTTGTATTTGATTTGTGGAAAACTAAGTACTTTAGTTTGAACTGACATGGACTCCTTTTTTGAATGTTTTGACCCAACTTGACATGACTGACTAGATGTATCTTGTTTTTGTAGTAACTATTTCCCTGTATTTTATATATTTATTTACTTTGTCTGGGGTTTCTTTCTTGTATAGAGAGGGGTTTTGTTTCTTGAAAAATTGAAAATTAGAAATAAAATATAAAAAAATAAATAAAAGTGGTAGTTTCAAAATAAAACCCCATATTAAAACTAATAGAAAACATGCCTTAAAAGGCAGAACACTGTGGTTCTATATGGGCCTTGGCAATGATAACTATGAACAAACTATTAATTATGAACCATTATGAACTATGAACGACCTACTTCATTTCGAAATATGTGAACTGAAATTTGTTTGAACTAGTTCATGTAGAAAATGAATTTTCCCAACACTGGTCACACCTAAAGTAGCTAATATTGGGCACTATTGTTTGCATTTTAGTTAGAAATACTGTTACAGAATCACTGATTAACATAATATAACATATTTATAATTCATTAATGTATCTTGGAATAGTTGTAAATTGTCTTTTATGTAACAAGGACCAGTCAGTTTTTCACTCACCAAATTCACTGCAGTTTCTTTGCATGAACAACAAATAAGACTACAAATAAGTCTACAAACCTACTTTTGTGAATATATCACAGTATCGGTTGGTATCGGGTATCCGTAGATATTCAAACCCCAAGTATCTGTATCGGAAGCAAAAATGCTGGATCGGTGCATCCCTAAGAGGCAATGTTACTTGTAGGGTTCCATGTAGGGAAATTTGTCCTTTGCATTTGACCCATCCTTTGATGCCTTTCTGTGTGGAGTTTACATGTTCTCCCCGTCCCTGTGCAGGTTTCCTCCAGGTGCTTTGTTTCCCCTATCATTGAAAACATGGGCAATAGATCAGGATGAATGAAGTGTGCACGGCTGCACAGATTTGTGCCCCAAAAGGGCACCTGTGACTATATACGTAGCCGTTACTACCTCAGTGTATGGAGTCAATGTAAAAATTGTCCCATGCGCTTTGTGACCCTGTCTGTGAAAAGTGCTATATAAATAAATCCAGTGAATATAGCAAGGTGTTTGTTTAGCCTCACAGTCATCCAAGATTATTTTTTGATTTTCGTTAAGTTATTAAACACCTGGATTGTGCAAATAATTAGTTTTCCCTAATTCATTAGATCAGTGTAAAGTCAGATAATAGTATAGTTCTATTAGTTTAAAACATATTCAGAATTGCATGTGATTCTTGTATTAGTTTTGCAGTTCATAAAGCTGTCCTTTCTCAAACGTTGATAATAATAATAATGCATTGGTTTTATATAACGCTTTTCTGTTCACTTAAAGATGTTTACATGGCATTATTCATTCACTCCATTCTTGGTGGTGGTAAGTTACTATTATAGCCACAGCTGCCCAGGGGTAGACTGATGGAAGCGAGGCTGTGCCCCTCTGACCACCACCAACACTCACTCACTCACTACATTCACAAAGGCTTCCTGGCAGTCCCCCGGTGGTCTCCCATCCAAGCACTGACCAGGCCCTAAGCTGCTAAGCTTCCGAGGTCTGACGTGATCGGGCAGAGCAAAGGCAGTATGGCCTTAATGCTCCTGAAAATAGTTTGATTTTATTTAAAAAATCTATTCTTATTTGCTGTAATTATCTGAAAATGCGCAGTTAGATGTTTTTCTCATTTGTGCAGACAGAATAACGGTCACTGGAGACTTAATATTTGTACTATACCTGTCTCATTTATTCCACTACACTGCAGCTTCTGTTTTTAACGGGCAACGGCTTGTGTCACTTCCTTCTTTTCTAGGTCAGCACTACAGAAGTCTTATTTATTTCTGGCTTGGGAAGATTTACTGGGCATTTTCAGTGTTGTTCCTCCGGTAAAGGCCAAATGTGTGGGTCACTGCTTGAGGCCCTGTCCGGCTGCTTCCTGTGGGACACTAATATCATGAAATGGTCACTTAACTAGGGACTTTTGCAACTGGAGCCCTCTTCCACATTTCACTTTTCATTTTCAGTGTTTCAGTTTAGGTTTTACTCAAAAAAACAAATGAGTGAACAGAAGTTACTTAAAGGAAATTAGCGAAGGGGCATTCATGATATGGAAACTTTATTTTTTTTAATATAGCGCTTTTCAATGTGGGTGAAGTGTCTTGCCCAAGGACACAACGACAGTAGTGTGCACTTATGGGAGCCAGGATTCAAACCCCCGATGTTCCAGTCCCGCTCTCCCTACTCTATTCTACTCTTTTCTCTACCTACTCTTTTTTTTTTTTTTTTTTTAAGATTACTATTTGGTATTAGAGCTACTGTGACAACGCAATTTCCCTTGTGGATCAAGACAGTCCACCATCTGCACCACTGGTAGAGCGAGGGTTATGTAATCAATCAACACCTTCAGAATATACATTTACTTGCACTTTTTCATACAGTAAGGTCCATGTTCTAAGGTAGAGCCAACAAACCTTCGGTGGTCAGTCAAAATACTACTGCTCTGTATTTTTCTAATTAACCAGAATGATGATGTTTTTTTTAAATATGATAATTAAATATGATTGATTGAATGCTTATTTGTTTACAGTTTGCAATAGGTTTGGCACCCCTTAAAAAGTTACGTTGTGTATCCTTGGACAGAAAAAAGTGCTCAAAAACTTTAAAAACCTGTAACAAAATGTCTTTTCATACTTATAAAATAATTATTACTTTACTGTACTTTTTGGCCCAAAACACACAAAAGAAAACATTATTTTTAGTATATTAAATGCAAAATGGGTAATTTCTGGCCTGGTTGATAAAGCCAGGTGTCTGTTTTAGTTGAAATTGGTTTATGTGGTGACAATGTTGGTAAAACACATACGCGATGTCCAAATAGACTTCCATTTTTTTCAATCATTAAAAATGTAATTTCAAAGTTCTGTCCCAATGGAGTAATGCAGTTATTTGTTATTTACTGCTGTTTACTAACATTTCTATTGTTGCCTTTGGGAAATAACTGTTATTGCCATATAAGGTAAAAAATTATGTCATGATGGAAACATTCATTTGAAGCCTGAGGGCTCAGAAAATATGTTTGAAATTACATTTTTAATGCCCTTTATAACACTGGGTTGAAAAATAGATATTTCAATGGAAGCCTTTGACACATTTTTGTGTCAAAAGGATCCACACTAGTGTTTTACTAAAATTGCCACAAAAACAAATTCTTTGGGTCATCTCTCACAGACTGGCTGCACCAACCAGGCCAGAAATGACCCATTCTGCATTCAAAATAATTAATTTTGGTGTGTTTTTGGACCATAAAGTAGAGCAACTTTGTTTTTATACTTTTTATATGTATAAAAAGTGAAGAATCAAGAAAGTTTCAAGAAATGTTGCTCCTTCATTTTGTTATTTTGTTAGGTTTGTGAATACATGCAGTGGGTAAGTTTGTGTCGAAGGAACCAGGTGTTCTTTTTTTGTTTACAATGGGATAAAAGAACGAAATGACATGAAATTATTTTAGGTCACTCAAAAATACATCACCTGGGAAAGTTTCACTCAATTTTCATACAAAAAATAAACTACAGTAAGTGCAAAAATGTGCTTCGGGATGATAGAGGGTTAAACTGCACACTGAATTGAAAACAACAATCAAGGACAAGTTAACTAAATGGCGCTTTTATGGTTTACTCTTTTATATCTCGAATGAAAACATTTACAGCAGTAACTCTTTGCCTGACGGGTTTGCGCGCGGACAGCAGAATCAACTCAGAAGTAGCAGACTATCATCGGTATGTGGAACAGTGTGCCAATATGACACGGTTATATTGTTTTTATGAAGAACACAATTCAAGCTTAGACAAGACAGAGCAGGATTGGGCTGAAACTGTAGCAGCCTGTAGATTAGGTAGCAGCAGAGGCATCTAGCCATGAGCTCACTCATCTGAGTCTGACTCAACCACTGCTGGCTCGACTACTTCCTTCTTTTTGTTCCCTTTGTGCTGCACCTCTCTGAGCGAATTTAGAAATAGACCCAGTGCTGGACTGGGCACATGGGTTTTAAACTCATGTCAACAAACGTTTTTGGAACTTGGTTTTGTGTTATTTCGAGTTTGCAAGTTTGGTAATGGTCTAACTAGTTTGAGTGTGTCATGGAGTGCAGATGGTTTCTATCATTCACACAATTTTAGTTAAATTACTACAGATTTGAGATGAATTTTGAATTATTTTTTAAACTATGTGGCTTTGACATTGAGGCCAAAGGGTTGATTGTTTTCTTTATTTCTGTGTACTTTAGTTTCTGCTCAGCTCAGGCCTTTTGCCTTAAACTGGCAGCAGCAAAGTGTCGGACTGTTTGAATGGAGTTTAGTCATGGAAAATCTGTGGACTGAAAAACTGATCTGTGACTGAGTGTCCATTTACGGGTCATTGGCTCTGAGCTGTCCTCATTCAAACCTGGGTCTTTATTTTGTTTATCTGCTGATCGGCTGCATCATGAGGGTATTTTTTAAACTAAACAGACTATTTTGGATATTTCAGTTCCCTCTTTAAAACAATAGGAAGTGGGTTTATGTTGAGCCGTGCAGGTGTCCAGCTCTGTTGATAGTTTGTTTTGCCTGTGTCAACATTGTAACTGTGTTTAGACGAGTCAAAAAGTGGGGGATCTTCAAAGTAGAACGCTTTATTTGGGAAATTCTTGTGTGTGTCGGACTGACCGTAGGCTACGTACTGAGACTTAGAGATTGTGTAGCTCATGCACAAAACAAACATTGAAATATAGAAGTAAATAAAACAAAGAATGCTTTGAAAAGAAAACGGGTCAGCATACAGCTTTAATAACAAAACAAATCACAAGGTTTCCTTTTTATGAAAGCTACAGGACCCACAAGTTCAGCTTCTGAGGTGTGATGTTTACATTCTTGAATAGAGTATGTGTCGTATGTATTTATCATGTTCACATCAGTCATTTGGACATGTGCCAATAATAATTCATGAAAAAGTCTTGGGTAGGTTAGTTTAACTTGACAGAAGGTTTGGTTCTTTAAGAATTGCTGTTAGAATAAAGCTGGCTTCGAAAAGCTGTCACCTGCTTTACTTCATGCCATCATAGCTGATCATAATCACGTACATTCTTGGTGTTCCAGGACATACTGTTGAGATCTGTTGTCTCGTGACTTTACTCTGAAATTACATTCATTCTTCTGTATTTATCTTCTTTTTTCTGGGCAAACCATGTTACACATAAACTACGTTAATTTGGGATGCAGCCATTTTCTGTTCTGCAGTTAAGTAAACTGAAAGCTTTTATATTATCAAGCCTTTTTGAATCACATGAATCTGGATAATTTAGTTTTCTATGGTGCTGTTTTTTTCTTCATAAGTATCTGATTGTTTTGCAGGTGCCTGAGATCATCAGTACGCTGAGGCAGGTTGGGAAGAGCTCGGCGCGTAACGATGACAGTGCCACTTCCACATTTTCTGGAGGAAGTGACTTCTGCGAAAAATCCCTCAACGTTTCTGCCCTCTCGAGTGGAGCCAACAACATCGGACCCATTTCTCCTACCGCCTTTGCCAAGAAGTTTGAGGTGCTGTTCTGTGGTCGTGTCATTGTCGCGCATAAGAAGGCCCCTCCTGCGCTGATAGATGAGTGCATTGAAAAGTTCAGCCAGCTGCATGGCTCTGAACAGACTGAGAAAGGGGGGAGAGGGGACGGGCTGGTGGGTGGACTGAAAAGGGCACTGTCGCTTCAGCCTAATGGACTGGGTGCTAGCGGGACAAACACTGCGCAAAGTCCCACTACGGCAAAGAGGCCTGTCCTCTTCAAACGTGACCCTAGCTTCCCTTCTTTACAAGCACTGGATGAAAATGGACTATCCCCAGAAATATCCAATAACAACACTACTGACGCCCAGAACAAATGTGCAGGCATACAACCCACCAGCCTGCGGGAGAACAGGACTATGCTGTTCACGGTAGGTTAACAAAACAAACACACATAGGATACATTTCTGCATTTTTTTGCTGGGAGGGGCTTGTTATTGGATTCATAATAAAGATTCTTTAAATGCTGCCAATGCGTTAAAATGGGCTGCACTCTGTTTGACCTCTTTATGACCTTGGTGGATTGTTGCCAAAAGACAGGTTCCTGTTTTGTCATCAGGCCGGCACTGGTCACCATTCACACCAGAAGCTCCTGATAACCCTAATGCTATGGTGTTCTACAGATTACATCACAGAATGATCTTATTATATAGAATTAACATTTTAGGGAGAACTGATAATATGAACTGACTATTACAAGAAGCACAGTCATTTCAGAACATGTTTGAAGAGGCTTAAAGTACAGAGTTAACAGGGTTTATACACAAGATGAAACATTGGACATTTTAGGGTTGTTGTTATTATCATACCTCTGTTGCAATTTTGTAATTCAAAAATAATTTTGTTTATATTCCTATTAATCTTTACGCTCTTACAACAATACAGATGGAGGCGGTCTGAGAAATGTCTTTTTCTTTTGCCACATTGGCTACAGACGAGCACTTGACAGCTGTGGGCTTGTGTTTAGGTGGGGAGGTCTCAGATCTATTTGGTCAGTCCGGACACTAAGAAAGTTGCTATGGAGAAGAGCTTCAGAGAAATCTCCTTCTGCTCTCAGGTACGAAGCTCACATTTACCTCCAACGGATGCTTTGTGTAAAAATCCACATTCTGTTTTAATGTCCTTAAACCTTTATCTCTTACTCTGCAGGGCATTCGTCACGTAGATCACTTCGGCTTCATTTGTAGAGAGACAGTGGAGGGAGGAAACTTCCACTTTGTTTGCTACGTTTTCCAGTGTGCAGATGAATTACTGGTGAGATACAAGTACAAGGAAATTATTACACATATTATTGTTACAAATATTATTATTCATATATTTTTTCTTCTAGTATTTCATTTATTTTATTTTTAAAGGCTTATCCACTATTATCATGTACCGTATTTTTCGGACTACAAGTTGCACCAGCCAAAAAATGCATAATGAAGAAGAAAAAAGCATATATAAGTCGCACTGGACTTTAAGTCGCATTTTTTTTCAAGATGAACAAACATTTCATCTTGAAAGGCAAGTTTATATTATGTTATAATATTATTTGTTATAATAACAACAATAGAATAGAGAACAACTTGCTGAATAGGTGTATGGTATGCTACCGTAACACATTGATGGATATTCAGCTACACAAAGCATAAACAACGAACTGAACAGTTATTCAGATAACTAGAGCATAAAGGACAGAATCAGTGTGAAATGATATATTTTAATATACAAGTCGCACCTGAGTATAAGTCGCCAAACTATGAGAAAAAGTGCGACTTATAGTCCAGAAAATACAGTAATTATTTTTTAGCAGCAACTGCAACTAGTGTCTTGCAGCTATTTTGCACTTGCATCATGAACTTGCTAATCCATTAATTGTTTTTTTAGATACAAAAGTCAGATTTTTCAGAGTTACATTAAAAGTTAGTATTTTTGATGAAAAACCTATTTGTCTTTTTTTTTGTAAGTATTTCATAAATGTGTTCTGTGTCCATCGATCTAAGATAAACATGTCCACATTTACCTGATGTTCACCATTTATTTATTTATTATTATGATTCTCAAGACACTTATCCAATCAGAAAGCAGAATGAGCCGACTCTTGCTAGTGCAGGGTTCAGTAGTTTAAGCTCAATCTCTGAATTCTGGATGTTCTTAGCTTTCAAATGATGAATGTCATGTTCATATACCGTTCCGTGCGTGTATCCAACCACTAAGAGCATCTTACAAACATTATCTTTAACCAGTGGTGGCGAAGTACTTCATTTCATTACTTGAGTAAAAGTACAGATACTACTGGTCTAATATCACTCCAATTAAAGTGAAAGTTGCCCAATAAAAAAATAACTTAAGTTAAAGCACTGAGGTATTTGATTTTTAATGTACTTAAGTGTTCAAAGTAAAAAGTGCATTTCATTTTAAATGAGTGTTGTGAATCATAACTTTGTGGCTTTGAAAACATGAAACATATGAATATACAATACTTCTGAAGATGTATTTGAGTCTTTTCCTCTTCAGTTCACCCTGGTTTAACTCATGCAGATGTAAATGACCAAAGAGTAGAAAAACAACACATATACTGTATTGATACAAAATGAGTAAACAATTGAGGGACAAACCATTTTATGTTTAGTGGCATTGAATTCTACATCGGCACAGCGCCACCTTCTGTTCCAGGGTGGACATGATCATGATATTAAATCGGAGCAAAAACCACAACGCAACCAACTTCTCGCCTTCGCTCTGTAAGTAACGAGTAAAGGTGGCCACACACTAGAGGATTTTTAATCTTTTGAGACTAAAGATCTGTGCAAAGACAACACACACTTAAGGACAGACATGAGGACACACACACACACACACACACATGAGGAGTCCCACCTCAGATCATGCCATGAGAGAATTTTTTTATTGAGCCACGCCTCCTAAGACTAAAAATCTGGCTAAAAATCCTCTAGTGTGTGGCCAGCTTTACAGGAGCCTTTTTACTAATTTAAAAGTAATAAGTTGCCAACAAAAATACTACTCAAGTTAACTACAGAGCCTCAAAAACTCTACTTAAGTACAGCACCTAAGTAAATGTACATCGTTACTGCCCACCACTGTCTTTATAGTCTCAGGCCTCAAGCAGCGTCACTTTAGCTTCATGAGGTTAAAAATGTGTGGGGAAAAAATTCAAATGATTAATATTACAAATAATTGTTGCGGCTCTAGTTATAATCATTATGACTCATCATTAACTTGCCTTTTAACTGTTATTAAAATCATATATCATTATATCATAATAACTGGATTATTTCATATTCTATTAATACTAACGCTTTCACCTTGTGCATATAGTTATGAGAACAAACCGTTTTCATGATATTGAGACCTACTGTTGCCTCTTTCGTCATTTTAAACTGAGCCTTCTCCTCTGCAGGTAGACGAAATCATGTTGACTTTGAAGCAGGCCTTCTCTGTAGCCGCCATGCAGCAGAACGCAAAGACCCAGAGTCAGCAGTGTGACAGCTGCCCAATGCAACAGCTCCACAAACTATGTGAAAGAATAGAAGGTAAGAGAAATCTGCTGAATGCTTTGATGACTGGATATCCAGTGTTGCAAAATGTTGGGTTTTAGTCAAGACCATAATAAAGCAAAGATGGTGACTTGTTCTTTTCGTATTCCCAGGTTTGCATCCGTCTAAAACCAAGCTGGAGCTCCAACGACATTTGGCCACACTGAACAACCATGATCAAGCATCAGTATTTGAAAACACTATGGTATGTTCTCCTTCAGTATTCTCAGGGAATGTGATCTGTCAATGTTTCTCCAATCTACACGATCAGTACACAGTGCTTTTCAGGGCTGCAACTAATGATTATTTTAGTAATCTATTAATTGGCTTATTTTTATGATTTAATTGTTTGGTTGCAAAAGAAGCATGGAAAGTGTGTCTTTCATCTATGTTTTTGATGCATGAAGCTAAAGTGACGCCAACCGAGGACGTCTACAGTGCACTTAAAGGGAATGTCTGTAGGATGCTCTTGATACATTCCTCATTTGAAAGCTCAGAACCTCTAGAATTCAATCTGGGGTTGGGAAAGTGAGTATGTATTTCTAAACTAGTTTTGTCTGATAATGGTCTGAGATTTATCTCACATCTGGGACAAACCGGTACAATATTAAAAAAGAAAACAAAAGCTTATGCTGTATACCTATATCTTTTTAGAGACAAAATAGTTTTCATATCAAAAAATACAATATTATTATACAATTCTTGTGTATATAAACCAGAAGCTATTAATTGATTACTGAAATAGTTAAGAACTATGTCGATTAGTTGTCGATTAATCGATTCGTTTTTTCAGCCTTAGTATTTTTTGACATCATATCACCTTATCATTAATTTGCCAATAGTAAAAAGGCAGGCATTTAAAGTGTGACTCCAAATCTTTGTTGGGGGGTGAAAAACAAGTGTCGATTGACTTTTCCTCAAAGTATTGCAAAAATCCTTCTTTTGTGAGTCTAAAGCCGTCTATTCATACTATTTGTAGAAGTCATTACATAGACCCTATGTAATGTCTTCTTCAAATAGTATGAATGAATGAATGAAGTAAACTTTATTGTCCCTTCAAGGGGAAATTTGTCTTGGGCACATAGTGCGGCTTAGCTGGAGACATATAATTACAATAAAAAATCACAACGAAAGACACTAAAATAGTGATAAAAATACAAAGTGCAGACTTGTACAATACTGTGCAAGAGGTAAACAGGATAACTAGTGACATGATGCGGACAGATGGAGTACAGGAGGAAACCTTGGGAGCAAGACCGAGTAGCAGGTGAGAGTAAGTTATTGGGGTGATGGATTAATTAGTAGCTGTAAACCAAAATCTTTTGCTTTAGGACTCAAGTGACACCTGCTGGTAAAATAAATCAACTTCAGTTCTTTACCTTTTCTTGACTGTATCTGCCATTGCTTTCTTTTTGCTGCAGAGGGCTCGTCCAAAGGGGGACCAAGAAGAAAATGAACTGATCATGACGTGCTTGAGGCATTTGTACGAGGAGAGACAAAAGACGCACCAGCACTCCTTACCAGCAGACGCTAAACTGGTAAGGCAAACAGGACTTTAACATCACCCTCCACCTATTTGTACCCCAAGCACCTCTTGAAGTCACATATGTGTTGTTTAAGTGTGTCTCCCCTCTGTGTGCAGGTGTGTGAGGACACCCCGGTGGCGGCAGAGGCCCAACAGCAGAGCACAGGTCGACAGAGGCTTGAGCAGTTCAAGAGCCGAGCCAAGCGTTCTCTCACGGAGTCTCTGGAAGGCATCTGGAAGGTACCCGAGGCGCTGGAGCTTTATGGCTGTTTGCTTTACTGCTGTGTACTGCTCTGTGAGTTACATAATGTGCTCTCGGTCTGTTGATAGAGCAACAGCAAGGCTCGGGCTCAGAAGGAAAACAATGAGAGAAGCGACAGCGGCTCTTCTATTTCCACGGTCAACAGTAGTCCAGACAAACCCTGTTTGTATGACCCCTTACCTGACCCCCAGCTGCGGCCGACCAGCCCACTCAAGTACGCACACTCAAATACCTTTTTATTGGAAGAATGTTAAAGGTTTAAAGGTTAAAAGTTGCATTATATGAGAAAGTACGAAAAGTGTTTTATTTTAATTTTTTTAATTAAATATATTTTAATTTAAAAAGGCAGCATCACAAAGCTTAGTAATAGGCTTAACAATTGGCTTATCTCCGCCTATAGGATTCACGTGGCGTCAGAGCATTCTAAAGAGCCTATATATGGTCATTGTCAAAATGGCAATGTCTCTGTAGTTCCTGGGGGCCAATCCATATGAAACAAAAACTGTGACAAAGTTCAATGTCTTCTCTGTCAGCACATATGGATTAAGGTTTGATTATTTTCTCATAAAGGTGTCCAAAAGTGGTGACAATTTTCAAAAACTTGTGCATGATGTTGGCCAGTAGAAAGGACTGCTAGCCATGAGAATAATATGGCAGGTTTGTAAAGCCAATCACTAATAAATAATGATCCGGGAAAACATTTATCAATTTTCTTTCTGGAAATTTCTTTCAAAAACTTCAATAAGGTGGCCCCAACCTTTTGGTCCACCACACAGTTCATTAGAGGCTTGGTTAAATACTGCCATCTGCAGTCGATTTGAATGTGTCACAAACATTGCCATAGACTTTTAGGCTTGAACCATAGCTGGAGTTGAAATAGTGTGTGCACAGTTTTTGTACTCTTTTTTTTTTTTTTTTTTTTTTAACCTTTTAAGCCCGTGGCTGTTTTTTCCGAATTTGGTATACATATACTCTGGAAGGATTTTAACAGCTTGTAAAATGTCTAAAATGTTCATATTGCTCTCAAATGATATGAATGTATATGGGGATACTGTAGATGTGAACATTTTCAAGAAAATCATAGTAAATTGAAGAGTAGTCAGAGTAATTGAGGTTGAAATACAGAAAACATGCATTCCGCCTAAAAAAAACCCCATTACAGCAGGTCAGCAGCTTGTTTCCATTGTAAAGAAGCAAATAAACATCAAAAATAGTAACTACAGCTAATTATTGACATTTTACCAACTGTTTATCTCTGTAACAATAAATTGAAAAGTTATTGAGGTTTCGATTTAAAATAGTCTAGGCGGAATCCCATTGTAATCCTATTTATATATTTGGTCATAAAATACAGTTTTTCCAAGAAAAAAAAATACACTTTTTAAAAAATAGATTAAAATAAACAAGGATTGTCTCTAAAAGTGGCAAGTCCCCAAAAATGGGGACCCTAGGGCTTAAGAGGTTAAATAATATCATTATTTCCGCATACACATACAGAGACATGCTTTTGAGCCCATTTTGCCATTTCATCATACTTCTGTATTTTGATGGGGTGGGATGATTTTACATGTCCATTTACCTTCTAGTCAAAATGTATTGCAAATCAAAACTTGACAGATATATAGAAACAGTTTTTTCTATTCAACATTGTGCACACCAATGTGACACTTCGATTGCTTCATCATCTCACTCACACTCCCTGGTTTTATTAGGTGCCACAACTCCACCGGCGACTTGAAGCAGCTTGACGCCTCTCCG
>OMNZ01071629.1:0-18518 GCA_900303255.1 Lesueurigobius sanzi | reverse complement strand
GTCCCCGGGAGACCCCCAGCGCCAGGGTTTCCGTCGGCGAGCAAGCACCTACAGCCACCCGCCCACCCCGTCCTCGGCAGAGTATGTGCCTGTGCTCACGGTGACCCACGCCCCGCACAGTCCCTCTGCTGCCACCAAACCCAAACTCGTGCGGCACTACTCTGTCAGCACGGACAGCCCCCACCAAAGCAAGTAAGCGAGCGTCGTCGGAGCCGTGTTGGTTTGATTAACATTTAACGTAAAAGCGACTGGGTGTGTGAGAATTGCGTGACAACAAAAGTGCATCACTGGTTTGCATGTGGGTTGTTGGTAATCATGCTCTGATTATAACTAAATAAGTTGGTGTCTATGAACAATAATAAAGCAGTAGTAACTAGGGCTGGGTACCGTTTAACAATACCAGTACGGTATTGGAAAAAAAATTAAGGTACTACCGGTACCGAAAAATATTTATCTTTAGAAAGCAAATTTGTCTTCCTGGTGGATCTGAGACTGCACTAAAGAAAGGGCTCAGGTGTTTCAGCTCAAATAAATGATAAAAACACTAAAAGAAACAGTATTTTATCGAATAAATGATCATTATTGTTCTGTTTTATGGTTCTACAACAAAACTAAAATCAAGCATGAGGATAAATGACTCGATTTGAGAATGTTAGTCTTGTTTAGAGCAGTTTTGACTAGATTAGACATATTTACTCCTGTCATCTAGATTATTTGGTTTATTTCATGACAATTTTTACTGATTCTAAGGTAATCTCACTTGAATTAGGGAAATAAAACTGCCCAAAGACCAATTTTCTTTCCCCATTGGTAAATTAATTAATCATTTAATTAATCATTTAAATAAAAAAGGAACTAAGTAGAAATCTATTGAAGCAAGTTAAAACAAGTGGTTAGAATTAGGTCAAATGAGCCACTAAAACAGCTCAAATTTAGATAAATAAGATGAATTTGGGTCATTTAAGCTTCTAGATATTTACTTTTTTGTGTAGATGACCAATAATTTAGTATAGGTATCGAAAAAGGTATCGTTCAGGTATCGGTACTGTTAACCAAGTATCGTTAAAGTACTAGTATCGAAAAAACATGAAAGGTACCCAGCCCTAGTAGTAACCACTGAATCACGGACAAAACACCCATGAGGTCTGTGTGAATAGCAAAATTAAGAATCCTAACAAGTAAGGAATGCTTTCTGGTAAAAACACATTAATCACATAATAAACGATCCTTACTAACAATATAAATTCTTTCTATTATTCAAATCACACTTTTTACAACTTGCACCAAATATTCCTTGACATGCTGCTTGTTATTTTGAGTTTAGACTTGTTTCGACACACAGCACCCTACCCACTGTTTCGCCCTATTCTTCAAGCTCCTCTTTGCTCCCATATCACCCTTCCTCTCCTCTAACCGGGGCCAGGCTCAGCATAAGAAGGTGAGCGCCCTCTGATGGCCATTCACCTGCTGTGCGTCCAACCATTTTTCATGTTCTTGGCCTTGTCTGTTTCTCATGCATTTTTTAAATTTCTCATGTTTATCAATGTTGTGCTACTTACTGTATGTCTGTGCTTTATATTTCCCCTCATCTCTCCACGCTAGTCCTCTGGGTGGCCTCCGGGCTCGCCTTCAATCCTCTTCCTCTGTCCCCAATTTTCTGAAATTTCAATTCTTGGCTCCTGTTCAAGAAAATGAGATTCCTGAAACCAAAAGCAGGTACACACTTGTCACACCCTATGTGCGTTTGATACGTGTACACCAGGATTGTGCTCCATTGTGTTTTACTCGCAACACATCCGAGCGCGATATCGGACATCTTCAATATTGCGACGGCAACACTGTACATGCCATTGAAAACAAATAATAATAATAGTAATGCATCAAACTTGTGTAGTGCTTTTTTGGACAGTCAAAGACGCTTTACATAGACGGGACGAACAACAACATTTAAGGAAAAGCCAGTTTGAACAGATGGGTTTTCAGGAGTGATTTGAAGTCCAGTAGTGAGTCTGAGTTTCTGATGGGTTGAGGGAGTGAGTTCCAGAGGGTGGCGGCGGTGGCGAAGGATCGGTCCCCCAAGTCAGAAGCAATCGGTCCCCCAAGTCAGAAGCAATTTGTTTTTCGGTTTCGGGTGGATTCTACCTGGTGAAGGACACTGAGCCTTCATCAGGGAAGTCTCAAATATCCCAGGAGTGGGTGGACCAAAAAACAAGTTTCCATCTTCATTTATTATTTTTTATAATTCCTAATTTTTCAGTAATTTTGGAGCATTTTTATATGGTCCCCTCATGATGCTTTTCTCTCATTTTGTTAGTCATGACACAGTTTAAAATTGAAAAAACACTACTCAATTTTGTCATGTATTGTCAGGTTTTCATATATTTTGATGATTGACAAGTACTTTTTATTGGTTGTATTATCTCGGTTGTTTTGAATTTGAGGGATAGTTTTCTAGGGTTAGTCCAAAATTAGCACCAAAACGAGACTAAAATTGAACTAAATTGGGAAAATCATGACTAAAACTGAAGTTTTGTACTTTCTCATGTTATCATGTGCTTTGGTTTTAGGATGTGTTAGCAAAAACTGTAAATCCCAGTCAAGGCTTCTTGCGACATGGACATTCTGTCATAATGTTACAATAATTTGGCGATATATTGAATAGCTTCATTTATTTGAATTCACTTGCAGTATGTCGCTGTTTAGTGCTGCCCGTACTATTTTTGAGTCTGTTTTGCCGTAGATGCTTGCTGACATAAAGTTTTCGTTGCTTTTCATTTTAAATTTCAGTGATGTAGCAGCTTTATCCACACCAATACCAAAGCCAGGAGCCGGAGAGAGTCCTCTGCGCAGCCATCGTCACTCATGGAGGCAGCAGATCTTTCTGAGAGTTGCCACACCACAGAAAGGCACAGACTCCAGTGGTAAGAATGAAGGCAGTCACATTCACCTTGCTCTGCTCTTGGACAATGGGACTATAGAGTTCGGGAAAATGTACTATTCCCATGGAAATCCGCTGTGTTTGTGGGTGCTAGCAAACGTTGTCCATAGACTAACATTAGACAGAAACATAAAAAGTGGAGAAAAGAGTCGTGGAACAACTCTGTTAGCCGCTGAGTCACTGCTGGTAAATACATCGAACCCACCGTAGTGTCAGAATGCTTTTATATGAACAATAAACCTCCATTAGTTAAAATTGGAAAAACCTGCTGCAAATCCCATAATACTTTGCGATATGACATCACGTCCTAAACTCTATTATTGGATCTCACCACATTTTAAATTGACCATTTAAAGCTTTGTACCATGTTACAATGTTCATCAGAAATTAATATCCCTGGAGTTATGCTTTGAGCCATTCTTGCATATTTGACTAATCTTTGAATCTTCCCCGGTGCCTATTCTTAGCGCCACGACGGCGGCTTATGCAACGCTCCTCCTGTTTACGCTGCATTCCTCCAGCCCCGCAGCCCTATGTGGCAAAGAAATGCTTTCCATAGCATCTGATCTCATGCCAAGCTTATTTTTCCATCAAGCAAAAGTGTTACAAACTGTGAATTATTTTGCATGGCATTTAAGATCTTTAGCAAATGTACAAAGGGCCAGACTTGTTTCTGGAACAATGGAACTGAATTGTCTGAGCCTCTTCAGTAAAAGAGAAATATATAGAAATCCAAACTGGTTAATCTTTTTCCTTTTAATCCCTTCTGTTTATTTTATGCATTTTATTCAGTAATATCTGGTAACCATTCATTATTTATTGTTTAGTTTTTAATCAGCAGGTCCTCGCTGAATACTGATGAAATATGTAGTTTGATTAAATTCGCAGTTGTAATAAAACGTGTCTGAATGCCATGACTCTTTTAACACTTCGTGGAGGACGTGTGTTTTGACAGGTTGCCTGTTCTGCTGAGGATTACTCTTCATGCTTGAATTGTAACAATATAAACATACAACCTTCGTAGAGAGATAACAAACTTGGGATCAGGCCACCTGTGTAAACATGCATCAAAACGAAAGTCAATGAACTCTGATAAAAAAAATAAAAATAAAAAAAACACTTAGGTCTTTCTATATATTTTCTCGTTCTGTTTAGGTCAATTTCGGTACCACTAGAGGGCAGCAGAGTTTCGCACCCAGTTCGACCTGCCAAACCAAGTAACAAACGGGCTCTAATTGTAAAAAATATGATGTGCATTTTCCAATGAGCAATATACTACTCCATTCATTTGTCACGTGTCTGTACACAGTAGCTTGTCAGTCAGGAAAGGATTTGTCTAATAAAAGAGAAGTGAGGCTCAAATGACACTTTTATCCACTTTAAATCTCCAAGTGCTGTTCAGAAGGGATTAACGGGGTTAAACCTGTCACTGTGCATTGTGCTGCCTTCTCAAGAGAAGCTGGCATTAGTGCTCTGGTGTGGTCTTTGTTGTCCTCATTTTTCAGTAGTTGAGCTAAAGTTCCAATTGCCGTTACATAAAGCCAAAATGGTAATCAGAGTAACGAACCTGCACTGAGTGATATCAAGTTGAAACCTTTGCTGTATGAAATGAATAGAATAGAATAGAACTTTATTGTCTGTTCAATTGAGCAGAAATTGTCTTTCAACACGGCACATTAAAGTCATTCAACAAACACTCATAAAATACATTTACAAAAACACAAATTTGATTTAATAATGTAATTGAATGTAATACAGTGCTACCGACCGCTATTTAGGGCAGTAACTACAGATGGAATAAATGATTTCTTGTAGATGTTTTTACGGGCCAGTGGGGTTCTGTATCTTCAGCTTGATTGTAGCAGAGAGAAGGAATAAGATAAGATAGTTCTTTATTAATCTCACAATGGAGAAATTCACTTGTTACAACAGCTCTTAAGACAGGATCACACAGGGGGGGTGCAAAAAAAGTCAGGAAATGTGCCATCAGAAGAAAAATAAGTTTGTACAACAGGTAATAGTAATAATAATAATGAAAAATAAAATATAGCAGCTCTTAGCATCTCTCTGTAAATATACAATACGAGCATCTCTTATGCACACTAAATAAGATAAAAAATAAACTGTACTAGGGGGTGACATCCTCAGTGATGAGGGTGGCTTCCCTCACCACTGATCGGCTGTACAGCTCGCAGAGGGGGGGTGGTGTTTGGGTGATTTTGCTGGCCTGGTTTGTTACACTACTGATGTAAATATGAGGGAAAAATGTATTTTTCTGTCGTTTTATGTTTTCATCTAAGAATAAGGCATTTTATGTATAAAAATGGCCAAATTTTGTGATGAAATCTTAATAATATAATAAATGTAGTTTTATTTTGTTGATATATTCGTTACAAAGATTTGTTCAGAGGGGATTTTGAATGTTATATTATTACGTATTAACTTATCGTGATCCTAGTATATCCTGCTACAGTCCATAATACAATACAATACATATTCCATAGAAACGCATGAAAAATTATCTTAATGTTGCACTAAATAGAAGTTTTTATTATGAATATGCTCAACAAGGTAAACTTGCAGTAGTTAGTGTGTGTTGTGATACGTTCTGAATTAGCCAAACACATATATATATATATATTTTTTTTAATTTATTTTAGCAGGTGAAAGTTTATATATTTTGAGGGTTCACAGGTCCAAAACCTGAAAATGGAAAAATATAGTTAAATTAGTGACTCAAGTATTCAGACCCTATTCAACAGGGGGAGGCAGTGTCGGGCTGTAGGCGGAGAACAATATTATCTTTTGTACATGACAAAGTTTGAGTATAGGCCCCACGACTTTGGTCTACAACAAAAACAAGCTCCCTTCAGTACAGAAAACTGCAGACCTGTCATCATAGTTCAGCTTTTTTTGAACTCTCATTAGAGTGTAGATTTTTTTTTTTTTTTAAGAATGCAATAAAGGAAAGTAATTATTTAATTATCAGCCTTCAGGAGGGGCATGAATCCACTGTGCGACATGTGGCATGTCTGCATTCACGGATGAGGTCATGGGTGTGTCGGGTGCTTTGAGCCGAGGGAGGCGGCCGGGCTCAAGGTCATGTTGACTGTCCACACACAGACAGCGCCAAAGGAAAGCGGCAATCCTGTTGACCCACTTTTAGCTTGTAAGTGAGCGTAGAGAAATCAGACCTGAGTGTGTCCTGTCCGTGTTCAGAAGAGTTTGCTCAGGGAGTGGTTTGCGTCACCTCAAGTTGCACGTTACCGCATTTAAGATTGTTTTAGGATAAGTGGCAGGCGAATGGTGCAGAAGGGTGCAGGTCAGGGGTAATGGATGCTCTTTAGATAGCTTTTTTGTGTGAGCTAATTTATCACACTAAAGGTTAAACCATTTCTGCAGCGTAACAGATGGTTTTCCTAACTAATATATATCTATGTCTGGCCTGTCTTCACCTCACTTACAACATAAGGGCCTGTTGTTTGTATAGTGAGTTTGCAGGTTTCAACACATTCACCACACAGAGATGCAAAGCCGTAGCTCACTGTTGACCTGACCTGGCACCAGCTCTGTTACTTTACGTGAAGGAAATGATCAGTTTTTATTATCATCTATGGTTGATGGGCCGCCTCTCTGCATACCAGAGCCTCTCCACTGTTGCATACCCGTGTGTATGTTGCGGGATGTGTCAACATGAAGTAAAAGAGAAGCACTCGCTATCGGAATAGTTGTTATGTGCCTATTCTAAACAACACTGGGTATTTTGAGGTTTGGGATCCACCCTGTACTTTTGGGTGGAGTCATACAAACACTTCTGTGCATTTCGTCCGACCGTTAAATGTGTCTGTTTTGAAGTATTTTTATATTTTTGTGAATGTCTGTCAAACTGGGAGCAAACGGAGACAAAACAGCTGCCGTTCAGAAGCAAACAACTTGTATAGTATTTATTTTATTGATAGATGCTAAGAGACACTTATCTAATTTTATTTGATCAGTATTAGCTTTTTAAATTCAGTTTATTCCAGTATTATTACTACTGTTTGCAAACCTTCTTCTTGATGGAAAATTTCTCCATTGTGAGATCAATAATGAACTATCTTATCTTATCAATAATGATAATGATAATAATGAAATATCAAAATATTTGGATTCATTAAAGAATGAGTTAAATGAATATCAAATAAAGACATTGTTGCTGCATCTATTCTATGCCACATTATCATCTCAACACCTCTGATATTGTCCCCACAGAGCGAGGAGGGGACTTGTGCCTGGATGGGGGTCATGCGAGCTCGGGGTCGACCGCGCTGGCGGCAGGTGATTTGTGCATGAGGCCGGTGCCTGAAGAGCAGAGTCGGAGGAGCAGAGAGGAGCTGAGGGAGCTGTGGAGGAAAGCCATCCTGCAGCAGATCCTGCTGCAGAGGATGGAGCGCGAGAACCAGAAACTCCAGGGTAAGTTGGATGAAAGATCAAACAGGTCCACTGCCAACTGTCAACACAGGTGCATGAAACAGACACTACTTGCTTTCTGTTTGGACTAAATTAAGTTGCTCACAATAATAAGTAGCTCATGTTCATCATAAAAGCTGTAAAAGCTGTTTCTAATAATGATTTTTGAGTCTGTTGTTTTGCAGGATGACACTCCAGATGTGGATCCCCTTTTTCCCACCTACCTCTCATTAAAGTATTATAGTTGTTGTGTAGTTGTTTGTGGATTTTTTATGGGACATGCCAAACATAATTGCCTTTCTCCTCACCTGTTCCGCAGCCAACCCCTCAGTCTACTTGGCATGTGGACAGAAATTATTTTAAAATGCAGGGTGTGATGAGAATGTGGGTCCGTGCCGGTAAACTCTAGATAGACTTCTCGGCATACTGCCACTCCTGTTTTTATCCACCTGGAAATTAATTGTGTATATCACTCTTCCGCACATGCCTCTGTTTAGTCATCATTCAAGGTGGAGTCAACCCCCCTGTCCTCTCCGCATTTTATCTGCTTTTTTATTGCCCTGTCTCCTAGTAAAGTGCTTTGAGTGCCCAATGGAGGCAGAAAAGTTCCTCCCATTGGTTTTGTGTATCTTTGTCAGCTCCAGGGTGCGGCGCGTTATCCTGCTGTGTGTTATCAGGGGTGGAGCACTCCACTGACGGAGACGCAGAGAAACGAATAGTGGACTGCCACAAAGATTTGGGTTGTATCTGAGCGGCTGATAAGCCTCACAGCCCAGCCAAGGCCTCCACTCCAGCATCTATTCTTACTTTGGGCGTGGTTTTCCCCTTCGCTTTCCAACACAAATCTCCATTCATTTCCCATAAAACGCCTGTTCAGTCAGTTATAACATTTAAATATAAACATTTTCATCCACAGCCTAAGAGCCTAAACAAAAAAAACATAACAAAATCTGTTTCATCATTTGGATTTTCAATTCTACCACATGAAAAGTACTTACAGAGAACAACAAATTGGTTAAGATATACAGAACCCTAAAGATGGTAGACAATAGTTTGTTGCACACATTTCATCTTCCATGGAGCGCAATTATTACCAATTTGATAATTCTCAAAATTAAATTCTACATTGCTGCAGCCATAATTGCTGTTTTAAAAATGTTTATTCATGTAGTAAACTGGAAGTACTACCTCTTTCCTTGTTTGTCCCCATTGACCTGCTGAGGGGTCGTTCCTGCCTAAGGACCTAATTCAATGTCTATTAAATTAGTTTGTTAGTCACATCTCCATGCTGCCAGCACGCACAAACTCCTTTTGTTTCTCTGAAGTTTCAGAAATTGTTTGTTGTCTTTGTCTCACGGTGATGATGTCATCCGTGCAGCTGGTCACTGGGCGGTCAGCACTGTGAGGCGGATAGGGTGGGGACGTCCATTAGGGAATGAAAGACAGAATGTGGTAAAAGATGAAACGCGTATAACATTAAGTGGAAAATTGCCAGAAAAGAGAAAGTTTGTGGAGTAATAGTTTTGTGAGGGAGGAAGGGCGTTGTCCAAGAGAAACGGGTGACTTATGGGTTTCATGTGCACCATGTTCATGCTTTGGTCGCTAGAGTTGTTCATTTGTTGCTATATCGCCATCTTGGTATATCAATTCTGCCCAGCTTTGTTGTACGTACTATTTATCACACATTTCCGACACGTTACTATAATTTCAAAGAATATTTCATGTGTGTGTTTTACAGACTCAGAAAATGATTTGCTAAACAAGCGACTAAAGCTGGACTATGAAGAAATCACTCCCTGCCTAAAGGAGGTCACTCTGGTTTGGGAGAAGATGCTGGGAACCCCGGGGAGGGCAAAGGTCAAGTTTGACCCGGAGACGATACATGCTGCAGTTACACACGGTACATATTATATTTCCTCAAATATAGTTTACCTTTATTTAACCAGGGAAGTGTCATTGGGATTAAGAATGTCCTGGCCCCTAACATACAATACATAATCATGAAAAACTTTGCACTATTTACTTACTGTAGAGATCCATGCCTTCTTGAATAATACAACGAAGATTTGAAATTTGAAAATATATCCAATCCACCCATAGATGACAAATATTTGAGAATTTCGTGAACACACTGCTTTTGTAGTAGTAATATTTTTTTATTTCACAAGATAATCTAGGGATATCATTGGGTTATTTAACACATCCTTATATGACCTAAGGATATGTTTAGTATTTTAGGAATGTATGCAATGTGTTTTCCAGCTTGGATTCAGATATGTAGGTGTTTACATGCCTTTCTATGTTTGCTCTTTGTACGTGTAACCACACCCTTTTTTTACTCAGTCTGTGCTCTGTCGGACAGGTGTCCCAAGGCAACACAGAGGGGAGATCTGGAAGTTTCTATCTGAACAGTTTCTCCTTCGGCAGACTGTCCCCTCTCGACCCCCAGCCAACGAGACTCCTTACAAAGAACTGCTTAAACAGCTAACCTCACAGCAGCATGCCATCCTCATTGACCTTGGTATCAAACATTTTTGCTTTCCTCTTCTGTAAAACAAAGTTTGTGTAACTGACACCTTTACACCACCACCCACCCAAAAAGTCACACACACGTCCAACGCCTACACCCCGCCCTGTCAGCCTCCTCATCTACACACAATAAAAGGTTGCAGGGTTGATATTGAGAGGAGTGCAGCACGCCTGAGCCTCGCACACATCACAGCGGACTCATCCTTGAGGCGCAGGAGGGATGGCGGCATTGTTTTCACAAACATTAAGCGCCTGCAGCACATTCCTGCTGTGCACACTCACACGGTTATCGTTGTCTTCTCTCAGCACTGTAAGTCAAGAAGCCCACAGTCCCAAACACACACACACTGCTGCCAATTACATGTCAGCCTCCGTAAGAATGCTCCCCTTGCACATCCTGGGTCTTCATTATGTTGTCATGTGCGAACAGTGCATGTCCTTTTGCAGCTGAACATGTTAGGCTGTACTAAGACTTTGCATTAGGGGACGTTCACGAGGGATTATTGCAGTGTTGGTGAGCATGACGACTTGGAATGGGTCGGCACATGCTCATACACTGGGAGCCTTTGTAACATCCACACAAAAGTGTAAAGTCTAGCATCCTCAGGCAAAGTTTGTGAGACTATACTTTGTTCCAACACATGTCCACACCCAGAGGCTCTGCTGTCTCCTTGGGAAGACTGTTGATCGTACTTAATCTATGTCAGATGAAAATGTGTAAATCATTTTGATTAAAACAGATATTGTTGTTGTTGTGTATCAGTTGAATCGAAAGGTTCAATAGATTCTTTGTCTGGCTGCAGATGCAGTCTAGTGTTTCACAATTATAATAAAGTGTACAGTGTGTCTTCATCAGATAATAGTTGTTTTGTTTCCACCCCAGGTCGCACTTTTCCCACTCATCCATATTTCCAGGCGCAGCTTGGGGCAGGGCAGCTGTCACTCTATAACCTGCTAAAGGCCTATTCACTGCTGGATCCCGAGGTATCCTACCTTTTTGGTTTCTTCTTTCACTACAGCATTTGCAACACAAGTGTAAAGTCGACTGCCCTTAAGGCCCTGGCTTTTTCCTTTGTCCCCGTCTGTTTTGATGTCAAGTATGTGTTTGTTGTTATTGTAGGTGGGCTATTGCCAGGGCCTGTCCTTCATTGCTGGAGTGTTGCTGTTACACATGGGGGAGGAGGATGCCTTCAACATGCTAAAGTTTCTGATGTATGATATGGGCTTACGCAAACAGTACCGGCCGGACATGATCATCCTACAGGTGAGCTGGAGTTGTGCTGTTTGAATCGATAAACGAAAACAAATAACTTTTTTCACCCTCAAAAAATAACATTAAATTGGTACATTTGTAATTTAAGTATTTGAACTGAACTGAAAATCTATTTAGGTTGTATTAAAAGAAACGCTTATACACACATAGATATAGTGCATTTTTATTGCCCTTTTGTTTACCTTACAGTGTTTGCATTTACTGTGGGTTGTCAGGCAAAGATACTGTTGTGTGCTGCTGTGAACCAGGACTCAGCCTCTGTTCAGACATGTGCCCAGCATAATAGTCTGTGAATGCTGTTCTCTTTATGTTTTTGAGCAGGCATCACTGCATAGTGCTGGTGAGAGAAAGGAGACACACCTCGTAAGGAGATATTCTGTTGCATTGTTAATTAGATGAAATAATAATAATAATGTCCTTCATTAGTCAAAAGTTTCTAAGATTAAGTAGAATATAGTTTTATGTTGACAATGAAACTGTACTAGTGGCAGAAACCGGATGCTTTTCCACACTGGGACTAGCTCAATTGTCATGGCTCATTAAACCAACCTATTATATCAGTAAACAAACCCTTATTATTCCATATGTGCTCTTTTGCAGATTCAGATGTACCAGTTGTCGCGGCTGCTCCATGATTACCACAGGGATCTGTACACTCACCTGGAGCAGCAGGAGATCGGTCCCAGCCTGTACGCGACTCCGTGGTTTCTCACCATCTTTGCATCTCACTTCCCTCTGGGCTTTGTGGCCAGAGTCTTTGGTAGGTTTTTCCTTAACCACATGAATGGATGACAGTGAGCACATGTCAACCAATTGCACCACGGCAGAAGTCACTTTGTTGATTTTAGTCAATTCCGTGGCATTTTATTCTGGACGATACCCGCTGGTTGAACCAGACATGTCGGCTCCCTTTGCTTATCTGAGCGTAACGCCATGTTGGTGTGTGTTTGAGCCTGTATCATTATTGCATTCATCGCAAAGCCTTTGGTATCAAAAGTGAGGCGCCACACGTCTCCTCCCATTCTTAATCTGTTGTGTGATCTTGTGCCCTGCCCTTTTCCCCACCCTGCTCCATTCAAAGGCCTTCACACAAACACACCTCCGCAGCCTCCGCATATCCTCTCAGACCTGTATTTATGTTTGCTTACTTTTATTTCTGACGTCAGTGTATTGACCCATAAAAAGCTGCTTAAGTCCATGATCAACAGTGTGTTGTGACTGACTGCTTTGTTGAAATGGCGACATGATGCAAAATGCTTTTACATAACATTTCTCTCTTTGTTGTGCTGAATTCCACTCTCATCTTTGACATCACCCTTTGTTTTTCTCTTTGTCAGACATGCTGTTCCACCAGGGTTCAGAGGTCATCTTCAAGGTAGCTTTAAGCCTCCTGGGAAGCCACAAGCCTCTCATCCTCCAGCACGACAGCCTGGAGTCCATAGTCGATTTCATCAAAACCACCTTGCCTAATTTGGGCTTGGTGCAAATGGAGAAAACGATAAACCAGGTTTGTTTTCACACCTCTGTGAGCATCTTGGCTTTATCTTATCAAGACATGTCAGCTCTAAAGGATCTAGTGTGTTATGTTGATTGACAGTAATCTGTACAAGCATCTGCAAGGCATGAGTTAAACATTCACAAACCTTTCCTGATAATTTGATTCAATCAAATAAAAGCACCTAAAGGAGGCAGTTTGTGAGTGGCGTGCTACACTGCAGTCGTGATTCATTCACTCCATACTTGATGGTGGTAAACTACTATTGTAGTCACAGCTGCCCTGAAGTACATTAATGGAAGCGCTCACTCACATTATGTTCATGGGTGAAGTGTCTTGCCCAAGGACACAGAGGCGGTCTGCACTTGCAGAAGCCGGGATTCCAACCACCAACCTCTCCGTTATTGGACGACCCGCCCTACCTTCTGAGCCATTGTGTTAATCACTATTATTGCTTATAAATGATGAACACATACAGTTGTGGTCAAAGGTTTACATATTCTGCCAGAATGTCGGGGTAATTATGGCACAAAAACCTTTATTTCACTCATGGTCAGTGGTTTGTGTGAAGCCATTTATTGTCAAAAAAAAAAAAACTGTTTGTTTTCGCTTTTCAACTAGAAACTAGCCAAATGTCCCTGATCAAAAGTTTACATCTTGTGCATCTTGAAACAAACATCAGTTTTTTTCAGAGAGTCCAATTTTGTCAGAGAGTCCTGTATTTCAGCTGAAGTGGGTTTTTCTTTGCTCCTGAACAGTTTTCCTGGCAGTTGTTGAAGGTCATGTAAACGTTAGTTCAGGGACATTTGAGTAGTTTCTGTTTCATTATGATTTCAAAAGAGTAATCTCAGTTCTTTGGCAATAAATGGCTTCACACAACCACTAACCATGAGCGGAAAAAAATATTTTTGTGTTATAATCCATATTCTATGAAAAATGGCCAAAACTTTAAAAGGGCATGTAAACTTTTGGCCACAGCTGTAATAAATAATTGAGGCGAGACACTGCAGGTGAATAGGGAAAAAGGTAAGGTTTAAATTTATGGTGTTATTTTGTTGATATATTAGTTAGAGATTTGCTCAGAGGGGATTTGTGATATTTTGTTTAGTTTTTGAATAATCTATAGCTATTAGTGAATAAATCTGTAAAAATTCAATTTTCACATTGTTTTTTGAGTATTTGAAACTCAATAATTCCGGCTAGGAATTAAATATTGAAAAATCCCTCTGAAAGTGCATATGTTAAGAGAGTAAACTTGCCCAAAACCTGAAAATAAAAACAAATAAAAATAGTTTTGCGTGCAGTGTCTCCCTTTAAATATTTACCAAGGCTTTACAAACACCCAATGCCTATAGTGTGTAGTTACAAATTGTTAACACAACCTTCAAATTGACCAAAGCGGAGAAAGAAAGCTCGCTTGGATATTGTGCCCATTATATCACAGTAGATTTGCTTTACCCACGTCATGAAGTGTTATCACGAAGGCCACACTCCACTCATTTGGCATCGCCTGCGTTTTTACTGGAACGCACATAAAGCATTACGATGTGTTTTGGAGGCTTTGACGATCGGCCACGCCCAGTATGACATCTTAACTTTCACCTGTTCCTCGAAACAATACGATATGACGGCAGATGAATGTGGCGCACTTGGACTTACTGTAGGCGTAAATGTCAAGAAGATCCTTTATTCCAAACGGGGCGGAGCTCTGTGCCACAGCGTCAAACATGTGTGAAGAATGCATTGACCTTTATCATTTTAGGAGATAAGAAAAGGTAGTCGACTCGTGCAGGAACTTGCCAGGACTTTCCCTCTGGTGCCACTTATCTGCCTGTTGTGTTTCTGTATGTTGGCCGTGGAGTGACTCACAGTTTCACCAGGAGGAGTGTGTCAACAGGATGTGTGCATAACAGGCCACTGTTTATATGTTGTAGGTTAAGAATGATCACACAAGGACACTAAAGTCTTGATAGTTTCGTTTGTTTTGGCTTTATTGAATAGGACAGTGCAGCGTTAAAGGGGGTGATGAGTGCGGAGGGATGCCCAGCCAACCCTTTGAGTCGGGAGTTTGGATTGTTGCTCTCTCAAATTAGTTTGATGGCAAAAGTCAAAGTAAACATTTGTATATTGTAGGCAAAGATTCTTCAGTCTTCATCAGTACTCTGTAGTTGAAGTGTAGGACATTTCGATCTTTGCAATGTGGGAAGAGCTCATTATGGCATTTATTCCGAATGTGATGAGACAATTGGACCATCTCCACTGCATAATAAATGTTCTTGTCAAAGTGGACATCTTGCTAAACTGCTTGTTCTGTTACAGGTGTGTGAAATGGATGTATCTAAGCAGCTCCAGGCCTATGAAGTGGAGTACCACGTTCTGCAGGATGAGCTTTTAGACACGCCCCCAACTTTTAACCAGCAGCAGCGGGCTGCGCAGTTGGAACGGACCAATCAGAGCCTCCGACAACAAAACCTGGACCTGCTCGAGGAACTACAGGTAAAGCACAGAGCACCACAGCAGGTCCTTACTACTGGTAGCCATTGAGCTGTTCAAAATAAACAAGGTTTCCGCGCGGCATTAAAAGTCATTAAATGAATTGTGTCAAAAATCAAAAATAAGGCCTTAAATGTCATTAAAAAGCATTGAATAGAAGTCAAACTGGCATTATAGTGTCTATACTGCTGTTTGGAAAGAAATGATACACTATTTCTGTTCAAAAGTTGTCAATTGTGTCAAAAGTTATATTAAATATGGAAATTAATATTAAATACGCACCAATTTGTGGCATTTCTGGCATTAAAAATGTAGAATTTGGGCATTAAAAACCATTAAATTTGACTTGCTGCTACCGTTTTAAACCCTGATAAAGTAATCAGTAAAGTAACTAAGTTAGATTACAAATGACTTTATTAGTTTCTTCCAGCAGCTGCCGACAACTCCTCCAACACACAAATGAGACTGGTGTGGCCAATGCTCACTTGATTGGAAGAGCATTTTAACAGTAACATCAACTGTTGCTGAGTCGTTCTCAGCTGAAAACGTGACGACACAAGAATAAAGCAAATATATATTTTTACTAATGAAAATTACAAAATAGTAACTCACAGTGACTTGGATTAAAGTAACTTTAATCTGATTACTGGTTTGGAAATAGTAATGCGTTACATTACTCTAAAAGGGGTCAAATTAGAGTAACTAGTAACTGACTGGCATCACTGATCCTCAGTTTTCTTGTTGCTAATGTATATTTTAGATAGGAATGTACCATATTTTGGTTTAATTTTTTTTATTATTTCTGTCTTTTTATGGCATATGAATTTCCTTGGGGATTAATAAAGTTATCTCCTATTCTATCCTGAACAAACACAGACACTTCTTGAGCATGTTTGTAGCGTGTGATTACCCAGAGGTCTCCTCTCCCAGGTGTCCCATGCCTGCGTGTGCAGCCTGGAGAGCAAAGTGGAGTCACTGGTGCAGTCTGACCGTCAGCTGAGGGAGCAGGTGTCTGAGCTGGAGCAGGAGAAGAAACAGCTGCTGAGCACAGTCTCACATCTTCAGGAGCTGCTCCACAGCCTGGGCCTTCACACACCACCGGACGCACAGGCTATCCCTCCACCTACAAGTGCAGCACTGGCCCTCCCACACCCTTTAGCACTTCCAGAGGCTTCGTAATCCAACACACTCGTCTAATCTGTAAAAGAACATAAAACACTCCAATAAAGGACACTACAGGGTTTCATGACCCTCTGATTTTATACCAAGCTTGTCATTTGAAGGACAGCACTGACCTACGAGCTCACGGCTATGAGCAGAAACAACTGCACGTATTTCAATATTAATGCAAAAAAAGCCAAAGAATAACAAAAGTTTTCAGACGGCTTTCGGAGGATTGTGTTTAGTTAAAGAAGTCATAAGCTGCATACAAATTCCGAGGTCCAAATTATTGTATTTTACAGTATATTTGTTTAATCCCGCTGTGTTTTAATCATATAATTTTACAATTTTTATCTTGACCCGCCATTTCTTCAGCACAGGGAATGCTTTAAACCTCACTTGGTTAAGTAGTTTATCCAAAGAACCACGTACAGTTTTAATTGTGTGCCCATATCTTTGCAGCAGTAGCCATGTCGTTAAAGTTGGAGAGCCAGATCAATCAAAACCCGATCCCATTGTCTTTTTACTGAGACTATCTCATGTTAATTATTTACTGTATTAAACACTGAATTTCGCCCACAGGAGCTGAGGAGATTGTAAACCTTTCAAAGTGTTACTGTGTGTCTATGATCGTCACTTGTTTGGCACTGACATTGATATATTATTTTACTTGCACATTGTTTCTGTGTTTTTAATAATATTCTGTATCTTTAAATATATTTCCTATTCTCCCACTTTGTGTCAAGCTGTTTTATCTGTTTGTTTATTTTTGCATTTTTGAGCCAGTCGTGGTGCCCATGTCTCAATATGCCAGTTTCTTTTGGTGATTTGATTTAAGGAAGTAAGTGGGAATATACCACAGCGCACGGAGCTCATTTCTACAGTGACAGGAGGCGTGTTGAGGCATGTCACACATTCTCCCGTATAGCTATATCGTCAACGATCACATGACATATCAAACTTGAATACAGTCAACATGCAATTTGATCCATATTTTTTATTTTTGACACAGGTTTCATAATTGGCCGACCAAATAAAGCGGTGTCAGGGGCATTTTCCGAGCGGCTCTGTCCCAGGTGCTCAACAGCTGGAACCTCAAGTCTCCATGTACAGTTGTGCTCAAACGTTTAGGGTATGTAAACTTATGCATTTCATAGAATATGAATGATAACACAAAAACCTTTATTTCACTCATGGTTAGTGGTTGCATGAAGCCATTTATTCTCAAAAAACCTGTTTGTTTGCGCTTTTCAACTAGAATCTAGCCAAATGTCCCTGATCCAAAGTGTACATATTGTGCATCTTTGAAACAAACATAATTTTCCAGCCCAATTTTGTCAGAGAGTCCTGTATTTCAGCTGAAGTGAGTTTTTCTTTGCTCTTGATCAATTCTCCTGGCATTTGTTGAAGGTCATGTAAACCAGTTGTTCCCATCCTTTTTTGTCTCACGTCCCCCTGAGGCCTTTCATTTATGCTCCGAGTACCCCGTGCTTTGATGGTTTTGTTTTTTAGTTAGAAAGTGGATGACAAAAACTCCAATTTATCATGTAAAAGACAGCTAAATACTCTCAAAATCTCACTCTTTACACAGGGTTTCCGTGGGGCATTAAAAAGCATTAACACATTGAGTGCCACGCTGTTTTGGGAATTTAGCTGTAGTGTGCCAGGAATCCAGACCTTTGATGTTTTTTGTAGCACCATAGCGTATTCTATGTTATAGCTATGACACGTGCTATGGCTCTAAGCTCTCAGTGGGTGAAAACCGTTTATTTCTACATGCCTCGGTTCCTGAGAAAAGTTAAGCTAAAAAGAGGCTGTTTTCCTCAAAATCACAATTTTTACTCTAGAAACGGAGATATCAGATAAAATGTCCAGACGAAATGTCCAGATAGTGACTTTTCACAAGTTTTTGTTCATCATTTATTTCTGTTCTGTTCATCACAGAGCTCCCAAAATCACACATAATGTGTTAGTCTAGTTTCATAATAATAAAAAAAAAACATTTTTTTCCGTTTTTGGCACACTAGTTTTTTCATTTTTGCCGAAAAGTGTTAAAAGTCATTAAATGAATTGTGTCAAAAATCAGGCCTTAAATGTCATTAAAACGCATTAAATAGAATTCAAACTGGCATTAAATCAAAAGTTCTAGGAAAATCATGACATTGCTCAACTAATTTTAC
>OMNZ01071627.1:6925-19963 GCA_900303255.1 Lesueurigobius sanzi | reverse complement strand
AGCACCAACGATCTTCTTTCCAACGCCAATAGCTCTATCGATCCTTGGGTCTTTTACACTTCTTTCTAAAAGAAAAATATAAAAAGGACGGTTAACATCTCATTAATAGAAAACATTGGTATGCCAAGTTGTAGTTAATGCATTTATTATTGTAAATGTATTTGTATTCTCTATAGGTATATATAAAGAATACAAATACATGTACTACTGGCCAAAAGTTTTGAAACACTTTTTTTTCTCTATGAGCTTCTTAAGGTACCTGAAGCTCATTGACAAAATGCCAAGAAAAGGTTGCCAAGAATTTAAAATCTAAAACATATTTTGAATAATTTCACCCTTTTCGTTTCCTACATAAGTCCATGTGTTCGTTCATAGTTTAATGCCTTCAATGAGAACTATTTAATGTTAATACTAGCATTGGAAATAAAGAAAAAATAATACATAAAAAGTGTTGACTAGTAGTGTACGCTGTCTGCTACTAATATCAATCTGTGTGGGCAATGGCATAAACATCTAATGGTTAACTGTATGAAATTGTAGCACCTCTTGCTCATCATCTCTACAGCAAGAGTTTATTTTAATAAAAAAAAAAAAACATCACCTTAAGATGCAAGGAGGATGAAATGCACTATTACCCAATCAGGTTGTAATTTGTACAAAATCAAAACTAATCATCCCCCAAACCCGTGTTAATAGACCAGTTCACAATGTTTACTCAGTCAAAGGTGAAGGCCACATCGGGGCTGTATAAATGATGGTAAACTCATTGACTTTTCATATTGACTTACAAATGATTAGCAGTATAAAACAAATAATGGCTTATTTCAGGTCACATTATGCAGTGCACTGGAAATGAATTGGGTGTATTTTGGGTGTAGTTGTACTTTTATCTAGTTTACTGCATGGCCGGTGTTTTCTTAAAATCAGTCGTAATTGCTGAGCTTTGGTTTTGATTGACCCTTTTTTTTAATGTATATCCATGGTTTTGACGTTGCCGTATTTGCTCCGATGTGCAGTAGCCTAACGCTCAAAGCCCCGCAGAACATTGGGCCTCATTCATGAACATCTTCGCAAAAAACTTCAAACATTCATGCCACACTCTTAATGGGGGTAAACTGTTGGCACCTGTGTGTTGAGGATGGTGAATGCCAAATAGGATAGTACCTATGCCACCGACCACCGCAGTTACACTCGCTGTGGGCATCCTGATTTCAACGAGAGGCATTTCTGCGAGAGCTACAAACCAGGACTACGAGAACACCTGCGCTTGTCTTCTCCCACCCCACTTGAGGCTACACTAACCGAAGAGTAGGGGAACATGTCCTGTGTCCCGAGGGCTATCGATGCAGTGACAACCAGGCCAGGGACAAGGATAGTGATGATGTAGTTGGGGAGACACGACATAACATAACAACATGACATAACACCACAATGCCACCAGTCCAGGAGAGGTGGCGGTGACTATTACATATGTGGGACTCCTGGCCATATCCAGCAAAGGTGATGGCAGTTCGAGAGTGGCCAACCCCCAGTGACATTACGCAGTTTCTTGGCCTGGCTACTTACTACCGAAGGTACAGTATATAGATAACTTTAATGTCTTTTTGTGTGTGTCAAACATGCAGTTTTCATAGCAACTGAAACCATTAAGAAGCTCAAAAGTCCATCACTTTGATGCTTATTGATTGATTTATTTAATTGACATTAGACTTTTACAAACAAACAGTTTTATCATTCAACGTAGGAATCTGGCTCCCCCACAAATTCCCATTGTATCAATTTTTAAGTGAAAAATTTGGTCTCCTTCTGTAAACTCTGTTTTCATTAGGTTCAAAGTGTCTCTAAATCTTAAATAATAAAACTCTTTGTTGTCCACAGTGAACAATAAACGGAACAACTGATGTCACCGGCCGTGATTGTCTCATCTTTCACATACATTGACAAGTAAGAAGTTTTCTGTAAAAAGCAGCTTCACTGTCTAAATAGTGCTATTATAAGGACATTTGAGTTATTTTTTTTTATTCAAATGCACAATATACTGTGTGTATTCAACAACAAAATAACATTTATAGTGTCTTGCCTTCTTTAATGTCTGTCTGCTGTCCCCAAGTCCGTCTTAAAAATACAGAGGCCACAAGTTGCTCAGTAAGTATATTCTATCTAGACTCAGTGATGTTCTGTATCCAAATAGATCTTACCATTTTAATAAAACCTGTTACTTATGATTCAGATGGTGCTGGACGTCAGGCAGTGCAGCCTGAATACTTGCTTTGTGTGTCAAGTATGTTTAAGAAAAGAAACATATTTTAATAGAAGCTATCGAAGCAGCAACACTTTATTGTTAGCAACACATTCATAATGAATGAGTTTGATTTTGTTTGCAAGTTTATACAAGTTTATACACATTGTGCTCTCCTCTGTCTGTATCTTCATCATGATCATCATTTATTACTCTCGTTCATTAATAATTCATTGCTTGAACTGTGTTAATTCATGAGTATTTCATCATGAAAAGTAATTAACTCAAATGAATTCATGATGAATTAATACGTAAATGCATGAACTAGGGATGACTTCATGTACCCTTATTATAAAGTGTTGCCTAGTAATGTTTCATGAATGATTTAAAAATAAGCTTTAGTTGCAAAGAGTCAAGTTTCGTTGATCATTTGGAGTACACTTTACTTGACACTTTACTTGGTCTAATGGCAGTTGCTTGATTATAAATACTGTGGCATTTGTGTCCACATTTTTCCCAAGTAAGCTTTACTTATCAAAATGTACAGTTTCATTAATGTCTGATCCCTGTCTGGAGATGGGTCTCAGTGGAAGTGGATTCACATGAACTGTATCCTGGACTCTTGGTGTATTGGCTGGTTGTAAGAACAGCTCTTCCTCCAGCCCATTCCACTTCCTCAAGTTGGCTCCTGATTGGTCTATGTTGACCCGGAGCTGGTCCCGAACAGCCAGTCTCATTTGCTGAGATATCACAAGCCCCGCGTCCTCCAGCACTGCCTCAGGCCAATCACAGGAGCAACACTTTTCATATGGAATACAGGTATAGATGGCGGCCGTAATGGCCACCCCGAGGGCCAGCACGATACCAATCACCTGAGGACAAGAAGAGGTTATAAATCCAGATCTGACGGCTTCATGTTCTCAGGCCAGTTAATATTTTACATAACCATTTTAACCATCTACTCAATAGATGAACTCTGGGCTCACACTACATCCATCTAAGATCCTGGCCGGACGCCGGAAGACTTAAAAAGTCATTAAAATCAATGTTGCACACTCACAGTAGCTCCGCGAAGACCAGCTCCAGCTCCGAAGGAAACTAAATTGAAAACCTTGGGAAGTCTTCAATAGAGGAATCAATGCATCACTAAAAATGATTGCATGCTATACTTTCAGAGGAGTTGGATTTCAAGACTTAACTCTGACCAGAAATATCTGACAAGATCCAAAAGATAAGTAATTATCCAAGGCACGTCTAAATTACAGTTACTAACTAAATACTTAGTTTATTACATGTAACTTTTTTATATGAATTACATATTATGTACTTCAATGTATTTTTTACATAGAGTATTATTTTATTATTTAAAATGTTTTTGCATTACCAGCCAGTGTCTTTGAGACTAAACCGCCTTCATTTAATTGTCCTGGCTGATAAATCATTTACTTTCATGTTAATATCATTTTAACCAGATTTGAACAACTTGTTTGTAGTTGACCTTTATTAAAATGGCTTTAATAAAACAAACACATATTTGACACAGTGTAATCCAAAAGTAATGTAAGAGTTACTTTCTTGAGGCAGTAACTAGGTAATGTAACTAATTACATTTTTGAAAAGTAACTAGTAATTTGTAACTAATTACTTTTCCAAAGTAACTTACCCAACACTGCTCACTTTCTAACTACGATGAAAGGCACGGGGTACGCCACAAAAGGTTGAGAACCACTGCTCTAGACAAAGGATAAGGTCTAGGCACAAAATGCTCTGTCTCTGATGGTCAGCCAGTAATCAATGAATATAGTAAACACAGTGAGGAGGTTAAGGTCCTTGGAGCTGATGCAGAAAGTCAGGCTGTACTTGGAGCACTTTAAAAGGAGACTGTTGGAGGCTGTGAGTGCTGCTCAATTTGAAATCAATCTACATCATAGACTGTTTAGTCTAAGAATCGTCCTACTGCTGTCTGTAAAATAATTGTTTTCGCTCCATTAATGATACTCTGTTTTTCTGATCTACTGTATACACTGCATTAAATAAAGCTGTTGCTGAAGTCTCATCCCATTTGAGTTCAGCTCAATAAAGCAAAGCTCTTACCTGGGACTCATTCTTGGCCTCACGATGTAAACTGCTATTTGTTGAAGAGCAGGTCTCATTCCCTTTTCCACAGCAGACGTACCAATCCCCATCCAACATAACCGACAGGTACCACAGCCCGCCCACCAGCTGGGCCTTGAGGATCCGCAGGATCAGAACCGGAGCCACTCGACACCCCACCTCCCCGCACAGAAGCTTCAGACCACGGACAAATACCGGGTCCACCAACAGCTGCACTATCCACAGCACCAGACAGGGCACCAGGAGGTAGACAAAGCAGTCACAGAGAGAACTGCACGAGCAGAACATGTCTTTGTCCAGAACGACATGGTAATAATAAACAGCGAACAACGTGAACAGGAGGAACCAGTGGCGAATCAAGACGTGGAGAAGCCAGGACAGGGTTGATCCAAGGAGCTTCATGTTCACACAGGCTGATGATACTGGAATGAACAAGCACAAAATGAGCACAGAAAATGTTTTCTACTAAACTCAATTATTGTACTGTTTGTTTGGAAATATTACTGAAAAGCACATGGGATATAGAACTAAAAAAGAACAAATACAGGACTAAAAGTCTTACCAAAGTCTTTCTGGAACCAGCCCCACTCTCAAACTGACTGAATTGTTCCTGGACTCTGAAATATAAAGGCTGTGGGACCAATGCGTACGACAGTGGACAGAGATAACCCATTTAATTATTGTCGTAATTATTGCTGTAAAATTTTAACTAATAAAACATCAATAAAACATTTATCTGTGAAACAGCAGTGTGCCTTTAGCATACGCAGTCAATGATAAACCACCTCTGTGCAGCATTTGTTTAGTACAAACAGTCAAAGAGCCGAACGAGAAGACAAACATTAGTGTATTATTGTACTATGAACATGTTTTCTAGAAGCTCATTCACCTAATGCCAAAGAAAGCGTAACTTTCATATACAGTATGTTTAGTTATCTTCTTGTTAGACGAGGGTGATTCACTTGATAGTCAGGTGATGATGAACACATCGAGGAGGGCACTGATACCATTTGGAACGTGTGGGCTGCTGACGTCTCTGCTCTTCTCCATTCTCTTTGGACCAAAGGTGGAAGAAATGAGGAGGGTGTGTATTTGGGTTGTTCAATTTTTTTTTATTTCAGATTGTAGACCAATTTTACTGTATCTCTTATATATAAACGTTCACCGAGAAACAAATGAAATGACAAATATTATTGACTCCTTATTTACAGTAAGGAGTATGCACTGATTCAATGTTTAGATGTTTAGTACACGGAACATTGTAACTTCAAAGGTCATTTTCTCAAAATGCATTTTCCTTACGCTCTTGAAACAACACTTTAGTTGCACCTACAGCCACCAAACCTTACAGTACTGGACTTAACAATATTTAGAAGGTTTGTTTAAATATTTAAAATAATATTTAAATATTTTATTTCTAGCCTGATTTATTGAGTTTTGAACCACAAAAAACAAGGTGAAATTTTTTTTTTTTTTTTCATTACAGATTTGTTCACTAATAACTAGTTGTTTATTCATCCTGGCTCTGTCCGTTATTTAGATTCCATCGCTGAAAATATAGGCAATTTTGGAGAGTAAAATGCCTTATTTTGTATGAAAACATAAAATGCAACATACATTTATATTTGTGTCAGTAATATGTGTCATATTGATATAATTTTATTTATTTATTTTTCCTATTCACCTGCAGTGCCTCGCCTTAAATGCACATAATGGCATTAACCAAATTGTTGGAAGTTTGATTACAAGCCTATCTAACCTAACACAACCTACTGGAGACTAGAGTACAGTTGTGCTCATAAGTTTACATACCCTTTTAATCTTTTGGCCATTTTCAATAGAATATGAATGATAACACAAAAATATTTCTGTCCCATCATGGTTAGTGGTTTGTGTGAAGCCATTTATTGCCAAAGAACTGAGTTTACTCTTTTGAAATCATAATGAAACACAAACTACTCTAACGATCTAACGTTTACATGACCTTCAACAACTGCCAGAACAATATGTTCAGGAGCAAAGAAAAACTCACTTCAGCTGAAATACAGGACTTGACAAAATTGGACTCTCTGAAAAAAATGTGTTTGTTTCAAGATGCACAATATGTAAACCTTTGATCAGAGACATTTGGCTTGTTTCTAGATTAAAAGTGTAAACAAACAGCTTTTTTTTTGGCAATAAATGGCTTCACACAACCACTAACCATGAGTGAAATAAAGGTTTTTATGTTATCATTCATATTCTATGAAATGCATAAGTACCTGGACATTCTGCCAGGGCATGTAAATGTTTGAGCACAACTGCTCGCTTTCTGGTATTTGATGAGGTCATAATCTCAGATGGAGGGCATGTGCCAATACAGCTCTATAGGAGAGAAATTTCTAAACAGAAAATGTACAAATGCTGACACTGATCGTTATTTGGTATTATATACCATTAGTATACAGTATTTGATTGGATTCACAATCCAGGTGTATTCTTCTTAGACCTATTGTGACCGTTTGTTTTAGGCCCAATAATTACAGAGATATTAACCATTCAAGGAATAGGCCACTATTTTTCATCCTGAGAGTTCTTACATGAGCTTAGACGAGTTGATGCGTACCAGTCTGGACTTTGAGTGTGCCCTCTGTAACGTAAGACGCCAAAGATGTTGTTAGCATTTAGCCTCCGCTAACTATTCCATTGGGGTCCTCAGAGGTTGAAGTTAGAAGCCACCAAGCTCCTCCATGTTTTCCCTATTTATGTAAATACAGTTATGTGAGTAGTTACATGATCCAAGTATCCATCCATCCATCCATTTTCTTCCGCTTTATCCGGGGCCGGGTCGCAGAGGCAACAGTCCGAGCAGAGATGCCCAGACCGATCCACGCACACCTCCTCCAGCTCTTCCTGGGGGATCCCCAGGCGTTCCCAGGCCAGCCAAAAGACCTGGTCTTTCCAGTGTGTCCTGGGTCTTCCCCGGGGCCTCCTCCCAGTGGGACGTGCCTGGAACACCTCTCGAGGGAGGGACCAGGTGGCATCCGAAACAGATGCCCGAGCCACCTCAGCTGGCTCCTTTCGACGTGGAGGACGTTGGATCAACGATCACGTCGTTGTATAGTTACACAAAATTAAACCTGTCAATTTTCTAAGCGGATAAAAACAGGTGCTATATTTTAAGACGGGATAACACCACTTCGACCTCCGTGCAGTAATATAATGCTCACTTTCGTGTTATTCCGCCTTAAAATATAGTACATGTTTTTATCTGCTTAGAAAATTGACAGGTTTAATTTTGTGTAACTATACTTGGTTCGTGTAACTACTCACATAACTGTGTGACTTGGTGGCTTCTAACTTCAACCTCTGAGAACCCCAATGGAATAGTTACACTGCAAAAAGTCATATCTTAGTGAGTTAAGTATCTAGAAATGAGTTAAATGTTCCTGAAATAAGTACATTTGTCCTTGGTTTGAGAAAACTAATTTGAAGATGCTTGTCCATGGGGCAAGATTTTTACACTAAAATTAAGAAAAACAGCCTCAACACACTGAAAATTAATTAATCAATCAATTATAAGATTGTTATTGGTGTTTTGTCTAATTCAAGTGTAAAAAACTTGCCCCATGGACAAGAGTCTTGAAATTAGTTTCTCAAACCAAGGACAAATGTACTTATTTCAAGAAAATGTAACTAAGATATGAGTTGTTGCAGTGTAGCGGAGGCTAAAGGGTGACAACATCTTTGGCATTACGTTACAGAGGGCACGCTCAAAGTCCACACAGGTATGTATCAACTCATCTAAGCTCATGTAAGAACACGTCTCAGGATGAAAAATAGTGGCCTATTCCTTTAACCATAAACTCCATAGCCATCACCATTGATTTTTCAGCTTTCCACCAACTCAATATTAAACTATATGCACTTCAGAATGGTCTGATCTCACGTGAATGCTGCCTATGAAATATAATAATAAAAGGCCAAATAGATGACATGTCATACAAAAATACAAAGGCTGTGGAACTAATGCGTACAACAGTGACTTGAGATGACTCATTGAATTATTATTGTAATTATTGCTGGATGGATAATTTGACTGGACGGATAAAAACATCAATAAATCATTTGTTATCTGTGGAACAGTAGTGTGCTTTTATTGCATATGCAGTCAATTACTAACTACTACTTTCTACTGGCCAGTGGGAACATCACACTGGTGATCACAAGGTGATCTAGAAATGACAGAAATGTTCTTGGAATCAGTATATTTGCCCTTGATTTGTTCAGGAAAAGTAAAAGGATCTGTATTTTTGCACTTAAATTAAGAAAAGAAAATCTCTTTGCACTAACTTCCCACCAACTCAATATTAAACTATAGGAACTTTAGAATGATGTGAAAGCAACCTATATTAAAATTATAATAGTAAAAGGCCAAAGAGACAGCACGGCGTCATACTGGGGGGGTGTGGCCATCGGGGAAGAAAGCATTTGTGGAAGAATTGAGCATTTGTTAAAGTAGCTGTGCAGTAGAGTTTCTCCTCATGGCAGCTTCTAACGTGATTGTTTGTAGGTTCCCAACGATGTTTATATTAATATTTTGTTAAAAATATAATAATTGATGTTTGAAAAGCATTGCTAGAGTAAATATCTCCTACCATTAGCTCGGGAGCTACCGGTATGTCATCCCTTTCCTAGCAGGGTTGGGCGATATAGCGGTATTATACCGTGTGACGGTATAAAAGTGTGTACCGCTAGAGATTTTTCAATACTGTTTATACCGGAGAAAGAGCAGATGTCTGAGTCACTGTAGTTACACTGCCTCGACACACGGGGCACTGCAGGCACTGTAGCAGACTGCATGCATGGTTTAATGAGCACGACGAAGAAGAAACAGCTTATCTGAGTAATAACAATCATGGCGGAGGCGGAGAGTGAATGTCACGAGGAAACGGAGGTTATTTTAAGCCATTAATTGAATTTACAGGGAAAAAAACCACACCGTGATATATACCGTTACCGTGATATGAAATGACTCATACCGTGATATAAGATTTTGCTCATACCGCCCAACCCTATTTCCAAGTAGCTCACCGAAGGATTTCTACATGTTTGCAGATGCTCCATGAGTCAAATTTTAGATGCATTTTTTGTTCTGAACAAAACATCTCCAATCATTTAGGTGAATGTAGCAAAGTATAAAGCAGAAACTACAGGCAGTTTCTTTTGTTATGTTAAATTATCATTTTGACATAGAGGCCTAGTTACACCTGTTTCTTTGAAGCATAAGTAGCTCTCTGCCATTTTTGTTACGCAAAAGTCGCAAAGGTATAAAGTACAAAAAGTTATACAATCAATAATAGGGCCAGACAGATTCCCTCAGACCCGAGCCATCCTCTCTGGGCTAAGCTCAAGTCGCTACTGTCCGGACGCAGATTCACCATGTCCAAATGTAGAACCAATAGCTTTAAGAACCTGTTTATCCCAGTTCCCTTTGGTAATTTAAACCAGGAGCAGTAATTATATTGTTTTTCCTCATTTTGAACAGATATACAGTATATTCCAATAAATGAGACAAATGGAGTAAATTCCCTCACCCATCAGTGCTATGCCATCAGTCATTAGCTACACTGCTAATTTCAAGAAATCTGCAAGTTTTTTACTCTTAAATTAAGAAAAAAAATATCTCATCACACTTGTTAATGTGATTCTGGCAGAACTCTTGAAATGAGTTAATAAAACCAAGGGCAGATATATATTATCTTAAGAAAATTGTACTTAATTCTACATTTCTTTTGCGGTGTACTAGTTATTTTGAGGAGATATTCGACATTTGAGGGACATTTATGAGGCTCAAAACACCTGTAGTACGACTAATTTGTACACTATTGGGGGGCCCCAGGTGGTCTCGGGGCCCTCAGCAGCTGCATAGTCTGCTTATTAGCCTGGGCTGGCCCTGCGCAAAGGAATATGTTTGGAATGTTTACTCTTTCCTTGCTTATAAACAAAACTATCTTTAAAATCAGCCTGGTATATGATGCAGCCACGTTCATATTTTGTCCCCATCATGTCTCTTCATAGATCATTATAGAAAATAAAGGAATAATATAAAGCATCAGATTCTGCAGCCTTGTATGCCATTTGATCTTAAATCATAAGTAATCAAAAATAATGACCGCAAGAGTAAACGTGAAACTGAAATAACTAGGAAAACTCTTTAAGCGCTGGTGCCAATGAAGGAATGTGCACCGACAAGATCGTACAAAGCGAACTGCCAAAATAAACCCAAGGACAGTAGGATGCGTCAGGTAATTGTGCATTTATGTCTCTTAATTTAGCGTTGTCATGAAGAATGCACGCCATCTGAAATCACAACTGGAGAAGAGAGTCACAACAAAGAGAAGAGCTCTTGTTCCAACCAGGTCTACGGCCCAAAATTATTGCTCAAAGTGAAACCAAAGGGATGCATCTGGAAAACCCATTTAGGCTCAGGTTTGGTCAGATTGGTGTGCGCAGTTAGACACGTCTGAGTGAGTGAGAAAAAAAACAAGTGTGTGCATTGTCCGCTGCACCATCACGCGGTTGTCTTGATTCATTTTGTGGATATTTTTGTGGAGAACAGTGTAAAGGATCAACAAACAAACAAACAGTCAGCGCGTCTCAGTGCTGTTGAGGCTCTCTTCTGATTCATGCGTTGAAGTCTGTGCCAAATCAAGTCAGTTCCGCGCAGACGTAATTACTGTGCACAGCAATAAAAATACTTCAGAGTCATCAAATGAATCAATAAATCATGTGTCACACACATTTTTCACTGGGCAACTTTCACTTACATTGGAGAACTGACCAGTAGTCTTACTCAAGTAATGAAGTGAAGTACTTCGCCCACTGCCAAAGAGTCATTGAACAAGTGTAGGGTGCACACATCACTGTTTGAATTGTGCCAATGTAACAACTAACCAAAGCTCCTCTGCCACAGTGAGCGTTACAGGAGCACGTTCATCCCATACTCCATCCTCCTGTACAATAACTCACCGCTCTGTGAGATAACTCTGACCTCCATGTCATAGCTCAGGGTGCATTGTTCATTTAACAGACTTCATGTTATATCTGCTTCATCATATATTGTATATCGAACATTTCAAAGTTCTATCATTCTATGTTTTAGTATTTAGTGTTTTATCTCTAAATCTCTCTCTTATCTCTGTTTTTTATACTGTAAATGTGTACATATTCTCACATGTGTACAGTATATTCCACATTTATTATTTTGTTGTTATTTTAGGATTGTTATTTTAGAATTGTTATTTTATTTTAATTTTAAAATGACTATTTTGAGCTACTGTGACAACGCAATTTCCCTTGTGGATCAAGAAAGTCTGTCTAAGCCTAAGCACTGCGAGTGCACAACATGCCATACAGAGAAATCTTAACCAACTGGAAAGGCAACTGGCAGATGACAAAATGAAACCAAAATCATAATGTTGCTCTGGCACAGAGCTGCAGTGGCCAGTCGGTTGAGTGTGGGTGAGGATCAAGATGGAAAGTTCCCATGAACTTGCCAGCCACTTTGTCTCACATGTCCAGGAGCGAGCCAGTGTGTATGTCGTGGCCCTCTTCATCTTTGGATACCATTTTTTATTTGAGAAAGACCTGCCATGCACCTGTGACCATCGGGTCAATCACGTCGATTGCCCTGTTTACATGGGTTTGCCGCCCTTCATAATACTTTTTGCGCTGCTGTGGATGAATAAACATTGTCAAAGAGGATGCATATGCACGTCTATAATGTGCAGGTGCTCCAAGTGCAGGTGGTACAAGTGTTGCTTTTTTTTCTCACATTTTTTAAGGGCATGTTTTGTGAGTCTGATCTGGGTGGTCTCCGTTCTCATTAATGGGGACTGGATGGTCTGTTGCTTTGACTATTCACACCACAATATCTCATGTGAGGAGGAAAGCCAGCGCTCAGACAAGGACCGCAAGATCTTGACACTAATAAAAGATACCTCCCAGGTGTGTATATTTCTAACAGTTTTTTTCTGTTCTCTTAATCCTAGTGTCATGTTCAAATTTTGCCTAATTAATTACCCTAAAGTTGGCCATAAAATCCCCCATACATTCATAATCTTTTCTGCTTCTTTTTGCATAAATCTTTTGAAATCTTTTCAAAAGTGAAAAATTGTAGAGGGCTGATTTTTTTAAATAGATTTTTAGAACCTTGAATATGTCAAAGATAAGAAAGAATCTTAACTGATTTAACTGCATCAATATTTTTTTCGGTAGTGGACGATTCTTTATTTCAAAACATTCCAAAGCTCCATTTATTGTCATCCATTTCAATGGGAAGATGAGGACGATCTGACATCACCAAGTAATTAAGAGTCCAGGACCAATGTTACAGTCAGCTTTGCTAGATAAGGGGAGGGACAGTCTGCTTTGAAAACTTGACATGTTGTGACAAAAATTAAGTTTAGGAACAGGGAACGGTCTGCTGTAATTTTAGATGGATTGTCTGAAAATATATCTAAATCTAACCCTAAACCTAGCCCTAACCCTAGATTTCCCTGTTCCTAAATTTAATTTTTGTCCCGAGCTGACTATCTAGCTCAACTGAACCCTGATTGGCTGTAAACATTGGCCCTGGACTCTTAATTACTCGGTGATATCAGGAGCCCCGGGAAGTACAGGTGCTGATGTGTGGGGGGGGG
>OMNZ01071609.1:7496-39388 GCA_900303255.1 Lesueurigobius sanzi | reverse complement strand
GTATTACTGATAGTAGCCTTGGAAACGGTGGTCCCTGCTCTCTTCAGGTCATTGACCAGCTCCCCCCGTGTAGTTCTTTGCTGATTCCTCACCTTTCTTAGCATCATTGATACCCCACGAGGTGAGATCTTGTGTGGAGCCCCAGTCCCAGGGACATTGACAGTCATCATTAGCCTCTTCTATTTTCTGACAATTGCTCCAACAGTTGTCCTTTTTTCACCATGGCTGCTTGGCAATTGCCCCGTAGCCCTTTATAGCTTTATGAAGGTCTACAATTTTGTCTCTGGTGTCTTTTGAGAGCTCTTTGGTCTTGCCCATGGAAGCAGCTGGACTCTGACTGACTGTGGGGTGCACAGGTGACTTTATTGAGCTCAAAGAGGTGGTGGGGGGTGATTAGTTGTGGGGTAAAGGTGGACTTTTTTTAAAGGTAGACTGACAGCTCTTTGAGAGTCATAATTCTTGCTGATTCTCATGTGTGCAAATACTTATGAACCCCAGTAACATACAAATAAATCATAAATAAATCATACAATGTGATTTCCGGATTTTTCTTTTTAGATTATGTCTCTAACAGTGGACATGCATCTATGATGAATATTCCAGACCTCTCCCTAATTTCTAAGTGGGAGAACTTGCAAAATTGCAGGGTGTGCAAATACTTGTGGGACTCACTGTATATACCAAATTCGGAAAAAACAGCCACAGGCTTAAGGGGTTAATAAATAGAAGCCGCCATACACCACCATACAGGATTTGAAATCATTTTATTTCATTTCTCCTCTAGTGGCTTTTTTTGCATTGTATTTTTCACAACAATGGCAAGTCATTATGCAGCAAACAAATGAAAAAGAGCAGTCGGAGATTGTTGTACAAAACACAAAACACAACTTTCAGCTTCATGGAATAACTTGCACGAGACGGGCGGATTTGGTGGTCCTTGCTTTTAAAAACACCACAACAAAAATGAATACAAATGTGGAAAATAATAAATAAAATATAATAAATAACATATACAAAATAGTAACCCGTATATAGGTTACTTTCCCTTGGAGGAATGAGGAAGTCCAAGGTTATACAAAGCACAAAATAAAGTGCAATTTAATCACGTCACACAAAATGAATCCGTGCCCTAATGATGGTCTAAAGGTATAAACCATTGCATCAAATACACTATGGAAAACTAAAGACTTGAGATATACACAGACAGCAGACATCGTTTACAATTTATGAAGTTTTTGTACCCCTTTTGGTCTCATATAGTCCGCCAGGTGACAGTCTTACTTACGCACCTCTTACCCACCTCCCCCACAACTGCCATTCATTTTCTGCCACAGTATAGTAGTAGCTCGCCACTAAAGTCTAATCCAGTTATTTTTATTAATCCACAACTGACTAGGGTGCTCAGTTTGGTAGAACCGGGCACTGTTGGATTGCATATTATTCTACATCATATCGTAAACAAAATTATCACAAGATTCCTAAATAAAAACACTGGCACTTTTTCTTTACACGTAGCGATAGAAAGTACAACATTTGAGGATTAATAGAAAAGAGTGAGTGGTCATTTGCAGCCTATTTGCCGATAAGTGCTGTGTTTGATTATGTTCTCGCGCACTTTCTGGATTCAAAACAGCTTCCAAATCCATGATGACGTGTTGCTATATGCACTCGCACAACAGGCTATGATATAAAATTGCACATTTAATGATGGACGTCGTGTGTCTGCTCGGATTATTGCAACCCTTTTCTTTCTCACGTGCCGCGTCTCCGAGTCCACAATGTAAACGTAAAAACCGGGGACACCGAAATTGTTAGTAAATTTGCATAGTGCCCCTGTGCAAGTTCATCTCACCCACCGCAGAAATACAGCCCTTTCGACAGATCCCGAACAAACGCCGTTAGTAACAATTTGGTGTCTTGGTCCTGGCACCGAGTCGTCTCCACCGTATGATAGGAGTAAGGACGCGTAACATGTTGTTGAAAATGACCCATATGGAAGCATCTTGAACTGACAAAACTAAAGCATGGCATCGGATTTGAAAACTGGTTTCTATTATGGATTTCGCATTAACTCAAATAATCTGGTGTCTCATAGTTTTAAACATGATATACTGTATGTAGATTCTCAAAATATGTTTAGTTTGGGGTACTTTAATATTGAGGATTGTTAAGTCATTTTTACAGTTTAATATGTACCGTATTGCCCGGACTATAAGTCGCACTTTATCTCATAGTTTGGCTCGTCACTGATTCTGTTCTTTATGCTATAGTTATCTGAATAACTGTTAATATGTTACGTTAACATACTAGACACCTATTCAGTTTGTTGTTTATGCTTTGTGTAGCTGGTCAATGTGTTACGTTAGCATACCATACACCTATTCAGCCTGTTGTTCTCTATTCTATTGTTATTATTATAACTTGCCTTTCAAGATGAAATGTGTGTTCTTGTTCTCCGATTTTGTAAAATAAATGCCCCGCAAAAATGCGACTTATAGTCCAGTGCGACTTATATATGTTTTTTTCTTCTTCATTATGCATTATTTGGCTGGTACTCCGGAGCGACATTATAGTCTAGAATATACGGCATATTTTTGAGGTGAGATTGCAACAGGGATGTGTCTAGAGTAGGGGTGCCCAAAATCAAAGTGTGGATTATTGGTTGAAATTAGGGATGGTCCGATATGAAAATTTTCTGCCGATATCGATATCTGATATTAGCTTCACTGCTGAGGCCGATCTCCGATATTTGCAGATATTAATATCAACATTTAAAATCAATAGCAAGACCCACTCATATCGAGTAAAGTTCCGAAATTCATCATTGGAAAAAATGATAATGCAATATGACTTTGGCTGGTTACAGCGGTTCACTCAGATTTCTTTAGAGACTATGATGAATATTCAAATCCTGTTTCCTCTTGGGGACATTTTTTGTGAATTTGTGTTATAACTCATTTCAGCATATTTGAATAACGTTTGCCCCAGTCAGATCAGTTGCCTATCTGCGCTGCTGCAGGCTCAAGTGCGCTGGAGACAAACTGCAGTTAACTGGGAAAAAATATTGGCGGGGGATTTTTCCATATTGGACCGATACTGATATTTGAAAAATATGCAAATATCTGCCGATATATCTGTGGCACCGATATATCGGACCATCCTTAGTTGAAATCTCTGGTAAATGCACCCAATCGAATGTTTCACTGCACCGACCACTGTCTCTGGCTCTCACTGCCATATACTCTTAAATATGTGGCCCCTGATTAAAACAGGTTGGACACCCCTGGTCCAGAGGGTGGTCAGGACTGGAGACACAGGACAGCCACTCCTGCAATCTGATTGGTTTGGCAGCTGAGAGGGGCTGAATTACAGGGAAATGGCCATAAGCACAAACCTATGCATAAAAAAACTGGTGTCCAATAGTGAATAATTATCTTGGTAGAAGAAACCAGTTTTCATACACTTCTTCGTGGTTCGATGTATATGTTCAAATGTTCACAGTGTTTACTCCTTTAAGGTCTGCTTTGTACTTAAATTCCCTTTTCATTGTTATTCATGTACAATGTTAAACATGCATTAAGACATACACGCTTTACTATGCAGCTATACACAATGTAGTGCACAGTACACACACAGGCCAGATAAGAGAGCACACGGTAGCTGATGCTGCTTGTTCAACTTTTTTGTCAATGTTTTTGGTCTTTCAAGCATATTTTTTCTCAGATATTTTGTCCCCTTTGATAAATTATGATATGTCGGTATGACGCTACAGTAAAAGGCATTACATGGGAAAAGTCTCTTGGAAAAGTCTTTGTCACTAGTGATGCTTGGAGCTTCGGCTGTTTGCTCTATCAGACTGAGCTGCCTGACCACCTCGACGCCCACCGCCCCCCGCCTCAGATTTTGCTGTCGCGGTTCCCCTTTTCTCCTCACTCATTTTGGTACCGTCTTTGACTTTGACTCCCTCTTGTGACCCCCCTTTCATTGGTCCCAGAACAGTTTTGGCCACACTTGTAAGCTGAGTTACAAAGCTGGTTTTATCTCCGGGAGACATGGGCCTCGACTTGTTTGAAGACGGTGAAGGTGTACAAGACAATGGCGACATTGGGTTTTCTTCTAGCGCCTCTAAGTGAGCTCTCTCCTCTTTACTCGGGCGATAGCTGCTTGCGGGACCGGACTGCTTTTCAGATTTGGCTCTAGCTGGGGCCTGCGTGATGCCAACCTGGACCTGCGCTGGTGCTGGTGGTGCCTGTCCTTTAGGTTTTACAGCCTCGGCCGTTTTTTCTCTATCTGTCTCTAAACCTTTGCGTAACTTCGCCTGATTTGGCTCTGTGTTTTTATGTGAGTTCGCTTTGTCGGGCACTGGTGTAACTTTAGTTTTATCGTCGACCTTGTCCTTACTTTTACTAGCATTGTCAATTGTCGTACCATGTTGTTTTGTGTCTTGCTGCTTGGCTTTAGCTGCTGCTTCTGTAGGTGTACTTTGCTGTTTACATCCTTGCTGATTAGACGCTTTGCCTTTAGATGAAGCGTCTGTAAGGCTGTGCTGTTTGCTGTCTTGTTGCTTAGCCTTAGCAGCGCTTTCCATTACCATACTTTGTTGCTTATTTTTAGTTGTGTGATCTATTAGTGGGATTTGTTTACCATCTGGCTGCTTACTTTTACCCATGCTATTATCAGTGAGTACATTTTGCTGCTTGCTGTCTTGTTTCCTCTCTTTAGCCCCACTGTCTGTTTCCATATTAGCTTGTTTGGCATCTTGATGTTTAGCTTTAGCCGTGCTGTCTGTTTGCGTACTTGGCTGCCTGTCACTTTTCTCATTACTCTTGGAAGCTACTGACTCAGAATGTGGACCTCTAAGAATATTACATTTAGCCACATTGCTATTTTTTGTTTCCGCAGCAGCTGCTTCAGCTGTAGATGCACTTTTTTCAACCATTTTGGGCTCAACATTGGCATCTCTACAGCTGTTTTTTGGCGCTGTAAGTTCTACTGTTTGACTATCTTTCTCTTTAGGTGTAAGTATGGATTCTCGGCTTAGAGGGGACTCCTGGCGACCCATTCTCCTAGAAGGCTTAAACCCTGTGATTTCTCCTCCCAACGGTGGTGAGGGGGATGATGAAGATGATGGGGAGGGAGGGGCTGGTCCGTTTTCCCCCTCGATTTCTAACAAACTCTGTAAGCTGTGTTCACAGTGGAAGGACTCTCTCCGGTAGTCGCCGTGGGTCACCTCCAGACTGTGTTTGCGTAGAGACACTCCACCAGTCAGAGGCGAGGGCGAGGATGAGGACGATGAGGAAGACGGCAGGACTGGGGCACCTAACTTCTCTGCCGATTGCACCCGCTGCAGCAGAGGGGACCTGGGTGGCTCTGCGCTTTTGGGACGGGGCCGAGAGACAGGGGGCGAGGAGTGGAGCTTAACGGGGAAGGTCTGTGTGGTGTTGGAGCTGCCCACGGTGTGCCCGGTGAGGGGCGGGGGAGACGAGGTGGTGGGGGAGGGCGTGTGGGCCAGAGGTGAGAGCGGGATGTTGCCGGCAGACTTGCAGCGGGCCGAGCGGTACTGCCGGTGCAGTTTGGGGGAGAGACCGTGGAGAGAGCTGGGCCTCATGTGGTGGGAGGTGGCGGGGGAGTTGGGAGTGCTGGAGGCCGGGGAGCTGCTCTGAGATGAGTTGCCTGAAGGAGAGACAGATTATTATTAGAGATTATGTGTGAACACCTGGTGCCTCCATCAGCCACCCAAATCGAAAATGTCAGACGTATATTCAAATTTTAATACGTTTTTGGAGCATGTCATTTCTGTTTCCAAGTCAATATATCAGTAACAATCTAGTCCAAGCCATACCAATTCAAATATTTGCTACTGTAGACATTTTTTACTATCATTTTAAGGTTTTTCAACACTTTTGAGAGAACTACATTACAATTAAATATACTAAACTGTATAAATTCAACTTTAAAACAGCAATAATATAATAATAAATCCAAAATGACACTGAATACATAATTCGGTCACTACATGAAAAGCTGAAAGCATACCGAGATAGGGCGACTCGATGTTGGTGCGGTAGCTCTGAGTGGGCGAGCGGGCGGACAGGCCATGTGTGGGGGAGCCGGGCAGACTGTCTCCGGACGACAGAGAGCGGTTCAGAGAGGACAGACTCCGACTGGTGTGGAGCAGGTTCGATTGCTTGGTGATTTTACGAAACAGGGAGTTGCGTTTCTTACTGTAATGTAGAAAAAATTATATAGTTATTTCTGAAAAACAACGTCCAAAAGTCAAATCTAGAAATGGCAAACTTTATAATCCGTTATACATTTAGGGGTAGTGGGTCTACAGTAAATATATGCAGGGTCTATAATACCAAAATCAATTTTTTTGATTTTGGTATTATAGATATTGGCATATACAAGACATTTTCCATGCTCCCATCTCAATTACAGGACAAAAGGATGTTGGAGTCATCTGAAACCTATTAATAGTGATAGTGGTATTCTGTGGTGACTCACTCTTGTCCCTCCTTGGCGCCGCTCCTCTTACTGCGGCGAGCCATCTTAGATTTATAGCTGATTTTGCGAGCTGGACCCACTTTAATAGAGGTGTTCTCAAATGGCGTTGTTGTGACGGTCACCTTGCTCCCACTCTGCATATCAATAAACACATTTTAACATTTTTTATTTGGGTTTTTTAATTTGTATTAGTAAACTCTCTGTACTTTTCTCACCTTGAGAATTAGCTCTACCACCTCTGTGTGGACAAGCCCATGGACTGACTCTCCATTCACATGAGTGATGAGGTCACCTGCACTGAGCCCCGCCTCTTGAGCAGGACCGCCCTCCTCCACATGCTGAAAAACAAACAAATAATGATTAAAAAAAATTAAAAAATAATAATAATAATAATAATAATAATAATAATAATAGATTTTATTTGTATTGAAATCTCAGAGGGCTACAGCAGAAATACAATAAGACAGAAACAATATGATTATGATATGATACAAAATAAATTATGACATCATATGTTTGTGTTTAATTTGTATCTGGATTACTAGATACAAATCACTGGATGTAGAAACAGCTAAAGAACAACTAATGGGTGTTCTCCACTGGCACTTCCGGCCCAGCCCAATGCCTGGTCTACCCGCTTTGTCCTTTGTTTCCACATGCCAGACGCGGATCAAACCGGGTGACCCAGGCACAAGTTTTGGGACCATCTTCAACCTTGGGTCAAAGCGAGCTGGCCTGGTACTAGCATGACGTGAACAGGTGGCTGTCCTCTGATTTGTCAGAGCAGAGAGAACATAGCCCTTTCAAGATAACAGACACGTCCAAGCAGAATATTATTCCACAACATCATCATCATATTATACTGCGATTGTAAACATTGATCTTGCCGATTGATGGCATTAGCCGCTGTTAGCACAACGTTAGCTGCTATTAGCATAACATTAGCACATAGTTTACCTTCATACTGTAGTTCCTCTAGTTTAATCCTCTAGTTTTTGTCTTGGAGCTTCAGAATAATTTAATAAAGTCCAAAAGACAGTATTTATCCACAGTGTTCTAATCGTGTTCCTGTCTGTTGCTTTCATTATGCTCTTGTCCTGAGGAGCTGAGGCCGCCCCCTAAAGAGTAGCACACTGGTCATGTGGAAAAGCAAGACCTCCAGGGTAGGGTAGATGCGGGTGAATCTGAGGATTGGGCCCTGTGCTGGGCTGGATAGATGTGGAAAGACGCCATATATGTACAGCTACTCATTGTTTCTGTCTTCTCTGTAAAGCCTCTACAATCTACAAAATGACCAAGTCTCTGAAAGCCTCTCTCTTCTCTGTACTGCAGCCTTTATGAATCGGAATAGATATACAACATGTCTTACCCAGACCATGTGGTGCACGCTGTACACATCACTGTCCCCCATGTAGACCCTGATGGCTCTGAGCGTGAAGCCGTACTTCTTCCCTGAGCGCTGGATGGTGATGGGAGAGTGTAAGACGCTGACCATGGGGGAGTAGTCCCTGCTGGGGGAGGAGTCCCTGGACGAAGCGTTGGACGAAAGGGAGCGGGGGGACATGGGGCTGGCAAGAGGGGATGCTCCGTGTTGCTCAACTAGACACAAAGATAGAAATCCTCAGCTGTAGCAGGCCCCAAGGCTTAGTTTTGGCTGATGTTCTATTGTAATTTACTGTAAAAGCATAATTGTATTTTGAAAACAAGTTTACCAGCAGGAATAATGACAGACAGAGCAGTGGCAGAAGCAGATTTGATGACTTTACGCTTTTCCCCCTCTGTGGTGAGCTGGTGGTGGTGGGCCCTACGCAGGACCAGGTCGGTGATGGCCCCTCGTGGTCCCTGAGCATCTGGAAGCCCCAAAACTGTGGCACTGATAGGAAGTGGCAGTGGAGCGTCGGATCTGAGCAGCTTGTCTGAAAGAATGTATTAAGAAAGTATTTAAATAGTTTTTATGACGATAAGCTATAAAGAGTAAGTCAATCTGATGACGACAGGACAGTTCTAAGCCACCACTAACATTCTTTACCTCCTGATGTGATGATGGCACTCTCTTTCAGAAAAGCCCGCAGATCTCCCTGGCTGCTCCCAGGTCCAGTAGCACCCTCTAAGGACGATCCCCGGGTCTTTCCAGAGCTCTGCCTACTTTGGTCTGAGTCTGAGGCCAGTCTGTGTGGTTCCATCAGAGCAGAGAACCTCCTCCTGACTCCAGAGGGCGGGCTGGAGTCGCTCTCTGTGAACGACGACTCGGAGCAGGACAGACGTTTGCTGCAGGACACAAAGCGGAGACAAATTACTTTTAAGGTTAAGGTTAAGGTGAACTTTATTGTCCCCGTAGGGAAATTTGTCCTCTGCATTTGACCCATCCTTTGATGCCGCTGGGGCAACCTGTCAGGAGCAGTGGCCAACCACAGTGCAGCGCCCGGGGACCCATCAGAAACACCTGGCTGGAGGATTTAACCTTATGTGCATGTTTTTGGGGTTGATGGGGGAAACTGGAGCACCCGGAGGAAACCCATCCGACACGGGGAGAACATGAAAACTCCACACAGAAAGGCTGCACGGGCCGGGAATCGAACCCGGGACCTTCTTGCTGTGAGGCAAGAGCGCTATCCACTCTGCCACTGTGCCGCCATCCCTAGTTTTATCCAACTAGGGATGTAACAAAAACCTTCTCATCTCTAGGCTCAGACCAAGTCCACATTCATTTTATTTGTAGAGTTTCTGGTTGTACACTTTTTTATTATTATCTCCATATGAAAGCTTGTCCTCTGTGACTTGGTCAGGGTCACCTAGCTTACTATAATGCAGAAGATATGCCTGTTTAATATAAACTGTTAAATAAATTATTTAAAAAAAATGCTAGACACAAACTAAGCAAAAAATAAACTACAGCTATGTATGTTTTACACAAACTTAAGAAAAAAAACCTCTTAAGGCGAGATACTGCAGGGGAATAGGGACAAAATGTAGATTGAGTGAAATCAATTTGAAACTGACATGAATATGAGGAAAAAATGTATTGCACGTTTTTGGTCAAAAAGAAGGCATTTTAAGTACAAAAATGACCAAAATTGACTATTTTTTGTCAAAAAAATCTAAAAAAGGTTTAAATGTATGGTTTTATTTTGTTGATATATTAGTTTCAAACATTTGTTCAGCTGGGATTTTGTTTAGTTTTTGAATAAACTAGTTATTAGTGAATGAATGTGCAAAAAAAAAAATCTAATTTTGCCTTGTTTTTTAGGGTTCAAACTCAATAATTAAATGTTTAAAAATCCCTCTGAACAAACCTTAAAAATATTGTTAAGTTTGATGGCTGTAGGTGCTACTAAAGTGGAGATGATGTTGCAAGAGTGTAAGAAAAATCAATTTTGAGAAAGAGGCCTTTGAAGTGACTGTTTTCTGTGTAAATCTATGGAGAAACAGTTGTTTCCAGGCAAATGTTTGTATTTTAAGAGGTTAAAATGGCCCAAAATCTGAAAATCAAAAAAATGACTATTACCTGTCGTGTCTCGCCTTAAAAAACAGTGACTATTATTTGCAAAAAAGAGAGAATCATCAACATTGTGCATAGCTTTCAGCAACAATGATGTGTCAGTAGACTTTACCATCTTTACCAGAGGGAATACTGTTTACATACAGTATGCTTGAATGTTATGGCAAACTACATAATGGATCTAATGAATTAAATTAGGATATTAGGGATAAAAATTTTAATTTATTGTCGGATTATAACAGCATGCTTCCTTTGTCTATCACCAAATTATCTCTCAAGTCATTTATACTTATGCACATTCTCTGCAAACCTCTGCCACCACTGCAAGGAAATGTCTTATTGCACTCACAGTTCTGGTGACCCAGCCCTCCAGCTCTTGTCCCGGAGCGTCAGGCTGCCCAGACTCTCTCTCTTGGCCATCCTCTCCATCCGGTCCTCCCGCGGGCCCTTGTGCTCTCTGAGGGTGACGCCGTGGGGCTTGTGTTCCAGCTGAGACAGATGCTCCATGCTGCTGTAGACCTGCGGGCAGTGGGCAGTGCACACACACACACTCACTCCACACCTGCTCCTCTCGCATGAATTTTTAATACCCTGAACAGATTTTTTGGGTACCTTGCTGAAGCGCGGGGAGCAGGACTGGAAGCGGTGAATTTCCACAGGCTCATCATCGTTAGTGTCATCCTCATCGTATGAGTGAATGTGGTGGTAGCGCTCAGAGCGGGCTGAGGAGCGAGCAACAAGGCATCATGAAGGACAAAAAAGATTTCCAAAGGAACTAGCACTTTAAAATTGAGGAGGAGGACAAGACAGACACTTTGGCCTAATGTATAGTAAATATCTGTAATTACTGGTTCTATCTATAAAAAAATGAATTGTTAATTCACAAATAGAGAAATTTTTTCAATAGTATTAAAATCTTTTCTGTTTGGTTCTTTCTTTCAAGAACAATAAATCATATTATATCATCAAATCATTATATATCATATGCATGGTAGCAAATACATGCAACCGTTTACAATCACTGTGATTTAGTAGAAGCCGGTCAGCTAATGCCTTAATGAAGTTGGAAGCCCAACTGTGATACCCCGGTCGTCCAGAGATGGTGCTGTGCACTTACTGTCAAAATAACTGGTGTCCTCTTCAGACTCCAGGTGAGGAATGAATTCTGCCTTCTGTCTGAGCAAGCTGTTCCAGTCCACCTCCAAGAAGAATGGGTGCTGCTTCACCTCGTACGCGCCACCTGCACCACAGGAAGAGAAGTCAAATAGAAGATAGGTACTGGGTTCTTATGAGAGAAAATGAACCGTCAGTGTTACTGACCCGTGCCCAGGCGAATGAGAGGGTTTGTCTGCAACAGAGAAGAGATCATGTCCTGCGCTTCTATAGGCAGAGCTTCATCTCCTTCAGGCCACTCTATATCATCTACAAGAGACAGAATATTTTTTATACAGTTGATGCAAATAAAAGTAATGTCTTTTGGTGTCTGCTGAAAAGAGTGATTAAGTGAAAATTAAACATTGTCTCACCAGTGATAACTTGTCCAAACAGCTCTTCAGGTGTGTCCCCAAAGAAAGGCACACAGCCCACCAGGAACTCATAGAGGATGATGCCCATGGCCCACCAGTCCACAGGTTTACCATAGCCCCGACGGAGGATCACTTCTGGGGCTATGTACTCTGGAGTCCCGCAGACCTGACAACACACAGACAACAGGGTTAGTTTAGTTTAGTTTATTTATTTATTTGAGCAGTAAACATTATGCTCAAAAGGAGTAGGCTGAAGCAAAAGAGCTTATAAGCACCTACCCCAACATCAAAAAAGTTAAAAAAAGTCTCCTTTTAATTTAACTTTCTCCAAACCACAACACTTCAGCAAATACAGTATAATGCTTTTTAAAATCAGTCAGTGCAATTCAGCCAATTTGTAACAAAAGAAGCGCTACAGTCTGGATTCTTTCTCCCGGGGCCACACCGTAAAGAGCAAAAGCTACAAAAGACGATTAGAGTAAAATAAAGTGCTGATCCACCAATTTCAATCACGCTTTAACAAAACCTTTTCAATATATCTTCAGCAAAAGAATAGCTTTTCTGTATGGATGCTAGTTCATGCTGTTGTCTGGTAGTGCAGCAGTCCAGGATGTTGAGATGAAAGGACGTCTCAGGTTTTCATGTGCAAATGAACAGAATCGTGGCTGCCATGTTGGACAGGTCATAATGAGAAGCTCGGGAGACTGAAATATCACACCTAACTGCAAGTAATGAGAAGAGAATAGCGGCTCATTGTTCTGCCAACTATCTTTCCAATTGCACAATGACAAGGGACATGTTTGCATAGTAATGAGTACATCAAAGACCGATTCATATTTTAACACAGCTTGGATCGCTCCATCGTGCATCACTACAGACCTGGAGAGAGTGTCTTGAAGGATTAGTCTCAATGAATAATTCGTACCTGTTTATCCAGGAACTCCCGGGTATCCTTCTCGATGTGGCCTTCGTACAGATTTGTGGTAAGGTTCATCAGGCCGATCTTAGACAGGCCAAAATCTGTCAGCTTGATGTGGCCCATGGATGTAATCAGCAGACTGCAAAAATCATGAAATTATTAACTATTACAGTTGCTCCGTTGCACATGGCCATTATTCTTAACATATGCACTTGATAACCGTTAGTGCCGACTGTCCTTACTTGTCAGGTTTGAGGTCGCGGTGCACAATACCATAGTTGTGCACATATTCCAAAGCCAGGACGGTCTCTGCAAAATACAGACGAGCCATTTCCACCGGGAGAGCACCGATGTTCTTCAAGAGAGTGGCGCAGTCTCCACCTGTGGCCAAAAACAAAAGACACTGACATTGAGAATTCTACCTCCGGATACAACTTGTTCAGGAGCACCTATTTACCACAATGATAATGATTTTATGAATTTGACACAGATTTTATGAACATGACATGCTGTGGTTTCAAAGAGGGGGGGTTAGGCTTTTTGTAGCTACAGCATTTGGTAATAATCTATGACAATCTGCCAGTCTACCAGTCTTCTTCAATAATTCCCTCATCACACAATTATTACTGAGATAAGATAGTTCTTTATTGATCTCACAATGGAGACCAATAAAGAACTGATGTGAAAAGTAAAGTGTGGCCAACAAAAGAAAGCTAGAATAACAGTCCCATACCCTCCACGTACTCCATGACCATACAGAGGTGTCTCCTGGTCTCGAAGGAGCAGAACATGGAGACGACAAAGGGGTTCTCAGCGAAGGTCAGGATGTCCCGCTCTACAAACGCCTGCTGGATCTGGTTTCTCAAGATCAGGTTCTGTTTGTTGATCTTCTTCATGGCAAAGCGCTGCCTCGTCTCCAGGTGTCGCACCAGATACACAGCCCTGCACAAAAAAACAAAAACAAGTTTCAGTTTAGAGACAACTGTGATAATAATACATTTAATTTGGTTTGTTTGCATATTTTGTGATTCTGTACCTCTTAATTAGCCACTTACCCGTAGGCTCCATTACTGATCAGCTTGATGGTCTGAAAATCCGCTTCTCCCGGGGGCTTCATTGTTTTTATTTTCCCCTAAAAATCACATAATTAAAACATTTAAAGTCTCTCATTTGCTTTTCAGCCTTGTCCGTGTGAGCGCCACAGGCTGGATTAAAAATATATTTCATTTTTTTTGTCTACGTAGTGCAACTCAGGCAGCTGGAGCGGTGCCTGGAACGAGCGGTGCTGTTTTAGTGCCGGAGCATAAATTAGCTAAATGAGATGGATAACATATGCTGAGTGATCAGCAGATGGAAGACTGTTTCAGTCGGAGGAGGGCGGCCTCGTCAGATGGACAGTGTGCAGTTAACGAGCAAAATAAATTAGTAAATAACAATGATGATATAATGTCTCACCTCAGCGGAGTCATCGGTCTCTGGAGTCATGGGGCCCTCGCTGTCGTAACTGTCCAGATTCACCATTTCTGCCAAAGACATACGATACGTCACTTAATGTGAAGAGGAAAGTAAAATGTCTGTATTTCACTTAATTTCTTCCATAATCAAACCGTGACGGAGAGAGGGAGCTGAATTTAAACTGTTAGCAGCGGCATTTCCCAGCTTCATGCACAACCCTTTGCACCCCTTAAAGGAACAGGCCACCATTTTTCCATACTGACATATGTCTTTACCTGAGCTTAGACGAGTTGATGCGTACCTGTCTGGTTTTGTGCGTGCCCTCAGTCACGTAAAAAGACCAAAGATGTTGTTAGCATTTAGCCTGTCCCAGCATATTCCAGTAATATCTTCACTCCTAGTGTGAGAGTGAAGATATTACTACGCGGATGTCGAAGTGCTCCTAAGGTGTTATTACGCCTTATAATATAGTACCACATCTGCTTAGAAAATGCTTAATTTTGTGTAACTATACTTGGATCGTGTAACTACTCACATAACCGTATTTTCCAGAAAACGTGGAAGAGCTTGGTGGCTTCTAATTTCATTCTCGTTTGGGTCCATAAGAATATGCAGGGAGAGGCTAATGCTAACAACATTTTTGGTCTTTTTGCGTGACTGAGGGCACGCACAAAAACCAGACAGGCACGCATCAACTCGTCTAAGCTCAGGTAAGAACATGTCTCAGTATCGAAAAACAGTGGCCTGTTCCTACCTCTTCCAGTATCTGCCATCGGGACAGAGATTTGTGGTTCCAAAATGTAGAACAAAGAGGTACAGGGACAGTTTTATCCAAGCAGCAGTTGTTATTCATAACAACATGTTTCGCCATCATTAAGGGCAGTGCAGACTCTGCACTTTATACTTATTTATATGTATTGTTTACAGTAATTGTTGAAGGTGTTTGTATCAGATGCATGTCTTTCCGTCACTGCAATCTAATTTACCTACGGATACTCTAGGTTACACTTCATCCCATTCCTTTTCGAGCATGTTGATGTTTTGCAATATATCATATTATGTAAGTCTTTAAGTAATGGATTGCTTTTCATTATCATTATTATTGTTAGGATTCTTGCTGTCTAAAGGTACTGTATATGTTTTGGAATATACCAACTGGACTTCTGTCTGCCTGTGTGGAGTTTGCATGTTCTCCCCGTGTCTGTGTAGGTTTCCTCCGGGTGCTCCGGTTTCCCCTACCACTAAAAACATGTACAATAGGCCTGGATGAATGAGAGTGAGTTTGTGAGTGTGCATGTGGGACAACGGATGGAAATTAGCCCAAGGCTACAATCCGGAGTGGCGTGTTCACATGCATTCTTCATGTGCACGCACTGTCCCAACCAAGTAAACCAAACAAACAAATAAACTATAAACTATATACCAATAAAGAAACCTGAACTATTCTTCACTTTTATACCTTTGTACGCCACAGTTATTAAAACTTTACAACTTTTTAGAATGTGGAGAGAAGTTTAGCGTAATGGCAAAAACAAACAAATATCGTAATCTTGTACCTGTAAATAAAATATAAAGGTCGCTCTCACCTTCGATGGGGTCGCGGGTAAGGCCCAGCTGACTGATGATGTAGCGGGGTATGTCAGTCTTCATCAGGTGGCCCTCTTTGGCATGGTCCTCCGCGGCTTCCAACAGATGGTAAAACTCTTCTGGGTTAAACTCCTGCAAAAACATGACATTAATGAATTACCCAGCACAGAAAACTGCCTGGATGTGAAAAGAGAATGACCACTACAATACCGTACGTGGAAGGTACATTTACACCATTAGTAAGACGCTCTATACAATATAATCTATGGATGCAAACTTGATTCTAGTCCATTTAATCTGCACTCATCCCTGAAGTCATACAGAGCAATACAGCAATTACTCCAAAACTATAGAGCTTTCATTTTGCTTATATCATAATCTCTGCCTTCAATCTCCGCTCTATTCATTTCCTAATCAAAGCTGAATGGTTGCGATTGCTCAGATAATTCCCCATTTGTCCTGTCAATCACAATGATCAGTGCGTCAAAGCCCCAGTGACTCACGCGAGGAGAGACGTGTTGGGGACGGAACAGGGCGAACACGAAGAGCTGCACAATACAGAAACTTGGCCGTCATCACCGGCGGCGGCAGAGGGGGCGGAGGGGGCTGTCATTAGTCGACTGTAGCAAGGCGAAATTTTCATCTAAATGCTAATGCTACCCAGACAGCGTGCGACGGGGTCTTTTGTGTTAGCCTGGCTGGGTTCCGTACATCCCCCTTGTGGCGTAATGTATCAGCGCTTAAATACGTATAATAGGCTGACAAACGAGACGTGGGCTCATGTTTATTTAAAGAAAATCAATTTGTCAAAAGGAGTTAAGAGGGGGTGAGCCATGGAGTTGTGTCACGGTGTAAGAGCTACTCTTAATATGGATTAGATTTGAAAATGGGACGGGTGGGTTACAAAGTGAGTGGCCTTATCTGGGTAATACGTTACACACATTACACAAGGCAATTTAAATCAGACTATGCCTCGTTATTTAGTTTATCTTGCTCACTTTCGTCCGGCTGTGCCTCCAACAATTATAAATAACATGTCCTCTATCAAATATGAATCAATTTAGTAAAAATGCCTCTTCAATCTCTTTTTCATGGGAGTCCTATAGCCTTAGAAGGGACTCTATAGACCCTTTCATTGTTTGTAAACATTTGGGTGCTTAGCTGGAGGCAGAAAGCTAGACCCTATGTATTTCCATTGTAGCTGTTGTCATAGTAACGATAAACAAATGTCTAACTGTTGTTGTAAATTTCAGATAAAACCTTATTTTAGCCTCTCAAATGTCATTCCTCTTGTTCTTGCTCCTTAAGCCTCAACAGGACATTTTTTAGTTGTAGTTTTACACTTATAATAATCGCTAGTTTTAGTTTAATCTCATTCCTCTTGCTCACTTCCTGCCTCCAGCTGATGTCACTGATGATGTAAGCAGTGAAAGGGTCTATTGTACATGTTTTTAGTAGAGGAAACCCCCACACAGAAATGCCCCATGTATTTCCGTGTGTTTTCTCACCAAGCACTCCAAAAGCCGGGCAGGTCTGGAGATGATGATGAGCAGTTTCTTCACCATTTCTGTGATGAACGTGACCTCTGCACTCTCCGATCGCTCGATGGCCTGATGACAGAGAAGAGATGAGGTGTTATGCAGTCAATGACGGTAACATGTATATTCTATCATGATCAGAAAGAGTTAGGCAGATGCAGACACAAAGATACTGCCATTATACCACATTTACCACACTTATTTCAGTCGTGTCTGTCAAGTCAGTCAATTTTTCATTCAATATAAAGGAATCTGGGCTCTTTTAGAGTTACCGATGCTTACGCCATTTCCAACAAATGTCCCTGAAGTATATAAATTAATACAACAATAACATAAACTAAGTTAAGCTGCCCACACACTACAGGATTTTAAATCTTTTGAGACTAAAAATCTGTGCACCGACCACACACACACACACACACACACACACACACACACACACACACACACACACACACACACACACACACACACATGAGGAGTCCCACCACAGATCATGCCATGACAGAAAGTTTTTACTGAGCCACTCCTCCTAAGACTAAAAATCCTGTAGTGTGTGTCCAGTTTTAGTCACTGTCACACTCACTTCATGGATGAGTTTCTCCAGATTCTCCTGCAGTTCAAAGAAGTAGACCGATGTGATGAGGGCCTCCTGGGCTTTGGCGAGGCAGTCCCGGGCCAGTTCAGCGATCTGGTGGTGGATGAAGCTCAGAGCTCCGTCCGCCAGTGGGAGGGTGTTCTCTGGAGAGTAAGCGTGTATGAACTCAGCTAGCCGTCCCTCCATCTGAGTGGTGGCCTGGTAAAATACACAGCAAAGGCAGCTTGTCCATAAACCAATGGACAATTATTTAACCCTTTAAGCAATAGGCCTTTTTCTCCAAAAATCATTTCTTTACATCATAGGTGCACATGGCTAATCTTGGTGTCCACACATTTGGTAGAGCTTAGAGATGACAGTGGGAGTCAAATAATAATAAATTATGTTGTTTGACAATGAAATGAGGTTGCCATGGGTTTGAATGAATTTCTGCCTGACAAAAACACACACATTTTCCCGCAAAAAAGGCCTTTTTCCTCCCTGTGATGTGGCAAATGACGTCAGTAACTGTATCTGAAAGCACAGCACCAATTGTGGGGGCTATAGGGCTTAAAGGGTTAAGAAGGCACTTTTACATTGCATACCACTTTGAATTATGTATCCAAAGCAATATATTGACTCCAAAAAATGCATCAGATTAAGATAATCTGAAGTGAAATCTGATCATTTTATCTATTATCTCACTGTAAGTATCCAACAGCATCAGAAACATCAAACATTTGGCTTTTGCACCACAAAAGATTAAGGCTTAAACTCTGCTTCAGAAAATGGCACACTCTCTAAACCTCTTTGAACCCATCATATTTCATGTTCACTTCATTTTATAAGTAGAATGAAAGAACTTTGTGATGTACTGAGTGAACACAAGCCCCAGCAGTGTCTCCTAATCCCATTGGCTACATTTTCCAACCCCCAAGCACATTTGCACTTTTGGTTGCATCAGGCATGGAATTACATCCAGATGCCAAATCTCATACGATTTTCAATCCGTTTGTTATTATTGTGATTTTATGGGATTAGACCTGGCATTTTGAGCTTTTTTTGCGAAGCCTAATGCAGTGCTTAGCCCTCACCTTTGGAAAGCGCTCTTTGTACACATGGTTCATCATCACAATCTCATTGTCGTAGCAGGAAGAGGACCGTCCCGGGCTGAAACAAAAAATAAAATTGAAATATATTCCAATAAGATAATAATTTATTGATCTCACAATGGAGCAATTGTGACAATGACTTAAAGAGACTCAACAGAGTTTGATCATTTTCATACTCGTGACTGCCACCTCTGGCCCGTCTGCGTAACTGCAGTCTCCATGTTAAGCTGGTGAATGACTGCTGCCTCGGCCGAACACGTAACTTTAGAGTTACGGTGCAGGCTTATAGCGGCAAGTGAGTGAGATAGGTGTGGGCTCACAGTACAGCGCGGAAAATATATTATTTTTTCAATTTTAACTTCCGTAGAGTCCCTTTAAGGTGCCCACACGCTAGAGGATTTTAAACCTTTTGAGACTAATGATCTGTGCACAGACCACACACACAGACATGAGGACACACATACACACATATGAGGAGTCCCACCACAGATCATGCCATGAGAGAAAGTTTTTATTGAGCCACACCTCCTCAGACTAAAAATCTGGCTAAAAATCCTCTAGTGTGTGTCCAGCTTAACTTATTCTTTTGGCAGAGCATGCTATTTGATTTGCTGCACTGACCTGAGACTGCGAGAGCGTGGCCTCATGTGGGGAGAACAGCGGCCCCCGTCATCGTCCGTGATGCTCTCTGTGCTGCCGAAATGCTTGGACAGGAAGTGCAGCTCGTCCATGGTGGGCTGGAAGGGCAGCTGGTGCAGTCGCTCCTGAGACGAACTGGACGACTGAAGGAAACAGACAAACACATTTAATTGATAATACATAAAAGTTCTCAGGCTGGTTTGGATGCTGCCGTTGTAATCCCTAGTGCCATTACCAAGTATGTGTTTATGTGATTAATGTTGGTCTGAGAGGCCATAGGTTTTTGTTTTGTTTTCAGATGACGCTTCGATATAAGGATATGAAGATGCAAAACACAGTAGCGCACTCAACACGGCGCCTCTCACAGCGGGCAGTAAAGTGGTTCAGCTTATGCATAGCCAATTCTGCATAAGCAACTTTGTTTTTTCGAAATCTGTGTGTGCCTTTAACCTAATGCAAAGAGCAAAACAACACTTTAAAATCTGGTGTCTCTGAACATTTCAATATCTCTGACAATTAAAAACAGGAAGCAAGCGCTGGAGTGACCCTACAGAGAAACACAGCTGGAGACCTATAAATCACTCACTAATTTAAGACTCAGGGCACTCTTTCTTTCTGTAGAGATCTGGTCAGACCAGGTTTGTCACACACACAGTCAAACATGACATCTGAGCGATTGGCAGCCTGCTGGTTTTATACGTGTTAGATTTTATTTGAGATCAATAAGGACGGCATAAGTCTAACAATAAATACATGTGTCCCATAGGTGTAAATCTATCTGACAGAAGAGCCTTGTTGGATTGCCCCATGTGCCATTATCATAGTGCGGATCAATCACAGTGACACTGATTGAACACACAGTTCATCGAGGGAGAGGACGTTTGTCTCTGATGCTTTAACATTTAAACTAGTGCATGGATGTGGCCACTTCTTTGTGGAATCCCTCTTTTCATTGGAAAACTTGTAATTTCAAAAACAGGCTTAGCGAAATATCTAATCAGTATAATCTAATCTAATAACTCGGGCCGGGAAAATGAACGTGTGCTGTTTACGCATTATTGCAAAATGGTAAAATTATGGCGCTAAAATAAATGAATCCAAGGGTTCATTTATCTTCAACCTTCGCTCCTTTGAAATGATGCAGCTGCAAACCACGCTGTGTCCCCCTCATGAACGCCCATTAGGAGGGAGCGAGTCGGAGCGTCTCTTTCTCTCTCCGACACGCACTGCTCTTTGGCCGAGTCGAGGACACAGGAGTCATGTAGACCAGTGGTTCTCAAACTTTTTTTCACTTTTTTTCATTGGTGATCTCTCGCGACCCACCTCCCCTCCCCTTTGAGCAAGGCATACTACATATAATTGTAATATAATTAAACAGGCCCTCTTTCTATTCAGTGTCAGTGTTTTTGGATCATTTAGATTTAGCTTCATATTCATATCAAAAGCATTAGCCTTTTACAATGTTGACAGTTCTGCTCTTCAGACAGAAGCAGCTCACAGGTGCAGCGGATCATGGTTGTAGATACCGGCCACTTTTAGCGTGAGTTTGGGGGAATTATCTCCAATATGCAAAGAGAAAAATATCTGGACCCTGACAGCCATTTAGCCTGGAGCATCATCATTTCAGATCTCTGATCTGACAATAAAGTATCATCAATCAATCAATCAATAAAAGTAGCTCAGTGCAGATTTTTTACAACCCTGTCCTTCAAAATGAAACCACTAGTCTAGCTATAGTTTGACAAGTAATTTCACAAATTATTGTGATTAACTACAATTAATTGCTGGATTTATTTATTTAATTGTTGATTTGCGATTAATTAGTAAAAAAAAATTATCGATTCCCGGCCCAAGTTATTGTATTGTATTGCAAAAAATAATCTATATATAAGTGAACTGTTCTTTAAAGTAATGTTGCAACTGATTTGAGTGATTCATCTCAAGAAATATGCCAGTGGGGTAACTTTCTACACTTAAATTAAGAAAACGACATAAACAACAATTTTATTTCAGATTTTTGGTCAAATTTTGAGTGCAGTTTTATCTTTTTTCTTAATTTAAGTGTAAAAAACTTATCCCATTGGCACATTTTTTTTTTAAAAGTAGTCATTCAAACCGAGGGAAAATTTACTTTCAAGAAAATGTGTTGTTACAGGAATTCCACCCTGCTGACTTTTCTTTAGCACGACAACATTTGAAATGTCACATAATCGAATCAATCCACTTTACATTCTCTGCATCACTTCTTCCTATAGACCAGCGGCACAACCCTCTCCCTCCCCCTCCACCCCCCGTCCCATTAGAGAATTGGCCCCATTCATCCGACGCTGCTCTTATGCAATAGTCCAGTTAGAATAAGGCACGAGGGAAGGAGCCGTGACGTGATAAAAAGGTTACGGAGAGAGTTACCGTGGAGCTGGGAGTGTTGGTGCCATAACCGGACGAGGGCAGAGACGCCAGGGACCACCTCCTGCCGTCCGCTCTGTGAACAGGACACGTTACATCACTCAACAACAGAGGAACTACATGTATATACACAAGGGAGGCTAAAGGAGAGCAATTACGTCAGCTCTTCTGTGGTTACTGGGACTCAAACTAGGAATTATTGAACAGATAAAATTTGCATGCAAAAAAGGAAAAGGAAATACTTGAGAGGATACACAATTTTCACTACTTCCGACTTTTTCTGTGGCGCATGAACCCATGTAGAGGGTGTGCAGGTGATGTCACAACATGGAAACAGCATGGCATCAGAAGCCAAATGAGCGCCTAAGTTGAATATGTTGTTATTCTGTTTAGTAAATTTCTTTATTGTGAGATCAATAAAGAACTATCTATATATCTATCTAGATTGAAGAGAGGGAGATAAGACTTTATTGATCTCACAATGGAGAAATTTACTTGTCCCAGCAGCTCTCAAGTACGCAAAGAATTAGGAAATGTACCATCAAAGAAGATACATGTGCAAATACATAATAGTAATTGATGAAAGGTCTCTTATGTACACTGAATAAAAAACAAAAGAGAGCAAAAATATATATTGTAAATCAAAATTGTTTTGTAAACATTACGGGCTTAGCTGGAGGTGGAAAGCTAGATCCCTATCTATTTCCATTGTAGCTGTTGTCATAGTAACGATAAACAAATGTCTAACTGTTGTTGGAAATATCCACAGATAAAACCTCTTGTTCTTGCACCTTAAGCCACAACAGGACGACATTTGTTAGTTGCAGTTTTACACATGTAATCGCTAGTTATATTTTAATCTTATTTCTCTTGCTCACTTCCTGCCTCCAGCTGATGTCACTGATGATGTAAGCATCGAAAGGGTCTATAGAACAAAAGGTAAAAAATAATATATATTTGGCGGTGCAGAGAAAACATAGATGTTCGTCATAGAAGGTAAGAATAAGATAATACCTCGCAATCTTATTTTTTTTTAAAATTTGGTTAGGACAGTGCATGTTAATGAACACTTGAATGAATTTATCTACTTGTGATGTATACATGGCAATTGCTGGTAATATACTAAATTGTGAGTTTCTATGCAGCACAAATTGATTAAATTGTAATTGTAATTAAAAGTGTAAAAAAAAAACACTTTGACACTTTTCCTGTACAGGTGTGACATGAGTGCCGAGCGTGAAAACCTTGATAGCACAGCGGCTGACAGACGGGATTTATCACATGGGAATTTACAGCACATTCTCTCCCTTCGCTGTCAGACTCAGTGTATCGCAGTATAATAGCCGCTTTTCTTTACGCATCTCCCTACTGAATGTGTAATCTTAAAGCACTGGCAAATGGCATGACAGCAGGGAGATGGTGGGCTGCAAAACAAAAGAATTCTGAGCATTTGTGATCATGCTCAATGTAGAGGTTATGTTGGTTCTTGCATTTCCTGTTCGTTTAGGAAGTACTTTTTATACAGTAGTTTCTGGTGAAATTGTTACATCAGTGTCAGAACTGTAATATTGTTTTGGAAATTTCCATTTTGTCGTTGTGGATAACTGCCAGGATTCAAGTTTTTTAACAAATATACTACTTTTATCACCCTCAAATCAGCACTGGCCTCTTATGTTAATTAAATGGAAATGTCCAATTCCCCCTTCTCATGTCCATTGGGTCAAAGGACCAGGGCCCAAACCTCCCAATCTTGGCCCAAAATAAAGCACTAGTTTCTACAAATGTCCGTGGTGTGCATTATGTATGGCCTAACAGAGCTTTTCTGGGGAAATTTAATACAATAAATAAGATAAATTACGTAAAAGTGGTTGAATTTAGAGAATTTATGTTGATTTTGAGCGGGTTTGGACTGTCTTGCATCAATTTAAATGGAAATAAAGAAGAACAGAAACTTAAACTAGGACAAAAACGGCCATGGCAAGAAAAATTACTTCCATTGGCAATCTAAATCTAAATGTTGGCAATCTAAATGTACTTAAAAAAATATACACCGCCATAACCATAAAGTCACGATCTTAATTACAACACGTGTCATGGGTGCGTTATCAGCCGCTCTGACCTTCTGGACGAGGTGAAGGAGAAGTGGGCTGGGTTACTGGGGGAGAAGTTTCGGGGACTGTCCAGGGGGCTGCTTCCTGAAGACACAAACAACCATAGTGTCAAAAACAAGCAGGCTTAGTTTGAAATTGGATGGCTATTATAGATACTGTCTGATATATGATAACAATGGTGTACGCTGGTGGGCGGTTGCGTACCGAGGTGTCCAGGCAGGGGCAGGGGCGAGTGGGGCCGCGGCAGAGTGGGAGACGTGGTGGTCAGGATCAAACTCTTCCTGTTACTCGCGCGGCAGCTGAGGAAACACAGAAGAAAGATACAAATGTACAATTTACAATACTGGTTGACAAGTACAACAAAGTTTACGAGACAGAACAAAATACACAGTGAAAATGTATGTAGAGTACAAACTATTGAATTCCTAATTTCTGAAATAGCTTGGTTGCTATGGTTTCCAGTTCCAGGTGGGACGAATTCCTGTATCAGCTGCTTAGTTTTACATGAAAGTGCTGCTAATAATGTGAACGGCAGTAAAGAAAAGTGATATACAGCACAAAAACTGACCTCACATTAGAGCTTTGATAGTGAGGCAAGTTTTTGTGAGGTATATTCCTTTACTTTATCTACCGTTGGCATTATTAGCAGCGCTTTAATGCAAAGCTAAGCAGCTGAAACAGGAATTTGTCCCACCGTCGGCTGTTCTAACTGAAAAATGCAACTGGAAACCATGGCAACCAGGGTATTTCAGAAATTAGGAATTAGATTGATCAAGTTAACCAAGGCTCCAAACGCCACCTTCATTTCCAGTTCCGGTGTTAGCATAACACAGCATTAGCATAGCCTATTTTGCCCTCGTCGTTGCGGATGTAACTCGATACATAAATAGAAAAGCGAGTCAACTTTCCTGTGGACTTTGTTGATTGTTATTTTTCGGGAGGTCCAGGAGGAGGCTCAACTGTATGTATCGAGTTACTGTACATCCACAACTACGAGGGCTATGCTATGCTAATGCTAATACCGGTGTCAAGCTAAATAAGTCCTGCGCAAAATAAGTCCCGGTCGCTTTCAGTTCGCATGCGCTACTTTCTTTTTCCCCTTCCCGCCCCAAAATAAGTCCTGGTTTAATCTCTTATTTAGCAAAACAATTGTACCGTTGTTTACTTGAGATTGTTTTGAGGTGAATATGAACAGTGACACATTGAGAATTTGACACCTTAGATAGGTATTAAGGTTAGTTTTTTAACAATTCATCAAATTCTCCAATTATTATTTGCTTCATTGTCTTGCTATTGCTTCAGAATTTGACACCTTAGATATTGTTTAAACACAGGACTTATTCAGCTTGACACCGGTATTAGCATAACACAGCATTAGCATAACACAGCCTTAGCATAGCCTATTTATCTTTGCAGTTGTGGATGTAACTCAATACATAAATAGAAAAGTGAGTCAACTATCCTGTGGACTTTGTTGATTGTTATTTTCGGGAGGTCCAGGAGGAGGCTCAAACTGTATGTTACATCCACAACTACGAGGGCTATGCTATGCTAATGCTAATACCGGAAATGAAGGTGTTGCACAGAGCCCATTGTGGCTAGTAAAAACACTAAGAGGGGGTCATTTACCAAGCATATGCTCATCTGCTAAATGAGCAGAACGTCCAAAAGAGTAATTTGAATTTGTTTTATACTCATTTACATTTACATTGCAGATTTGGGGCCTGAATAATATACAGTAATACACACCAATAGCTATATGCGATTTTCCAGCTTGCTCTCACTGTTTAGCACCTGTCTTGATAAATTACCTCCTAAGCAGTTTGCGACAAGACTGTTTTGTAAAAAGACTAGCCACATTGGCCAGTGAGCAAAAAAGGTTCATGTCAAGCCTTGAAAATAATAGCCTAATTAATTTATTGTGTATCTAAGTAGGAGGAGCAGCCATGCAAACGCTTGTCTCGCAGCAGGCAAAGATAAAAAGAGACTATTTCCTCTGTCATCCATCCTTGTCCAGATAAGAGCGAGAGTGTAGAAGAGACAGGGCAGGGAGAGATGAGGATCTGCAAGTTTAGTCACACAATAGCCTCCCACCGTTTGGTTTAACTACCACAAAGTCAGCGCTGGGACTCGACGTGTCAGGCTTTCAGTAGATGTAAATATGAAACCGCTCGGGTCAAAGAATAGAGCACAAAAGCTAGATGCAAAGAAGCCTGTCTCATCTGCAGTCTGACGACATGCTCTGCGCCTGATCACATGGGGGGCACATGTGAGAGGCTGCAGTTCACACACACACAAATGCATCGGGCTGTTATCCATAAAGCCCTCTGACTAACTAATAGGACAACGATACAAAAATATGTGACAGTGACATGGGCTAACACTGATGAGGAGTAATGGATGACAAGACTTTGGGAATGAGGATGTACAATTTTGCTCAAAAGTTTACCTCTCCTGGTAGAATGTCAGGGTATGCATTTCATATGAATGATAACACAAAAACCTTTATTTCACTCATGGTTAGTGGTTGCGTGAAGACATTAATTGCCAAAAACCTGTTTGTTTACACTTTTCAACTAAAAAATCAAATCCCTGATCAAAAGTTTACATATTGTGCCGCCTGAAACAAACATACATTTCTTCAGAGAGTCCAAGTTTGTCAGAGAGTCCTGTATTTCAGCTGAAATGAGTTTTTCTTTGCTCCTGAACCATTTTCCTGGCAGTTGTTGAAGGTCATGTAAACATTAGATCAGGGACATTTGAGTAGTTTCTGTTTCATTATGATTTCAAAAGAGTAAACTCAGTTATACAATAAATGGCTTCATACCACTAACCATGAGTGGAAATATGAAAAATGGCCAAAAGATTAAAAGGGTATGGAAACTGCACTGTATTTGTGTAAATATATGCAAATATCTATGGATTTGCATTAAAACTGCTAGAGCATTCAAGTACTGATAATTAAATGAAATGTAAGGTATTAGTAAAAAAAAATATATATATATACAGCATTGGTTTTGCAAATAATATTAAAATATGTGTATTTTTCTGTGTATAATTCAATGCCAACTTGAGTTTTCCACAACAACGGTAAGCATTAGGGACACATTTGAGAGCACAGACCTTTTGTTTGCTGCTGACCTGCCTCTCCGACAGCACAGGGACAGCCTTCCTGTCAAACTGTCACAGCCACCTCCTAATTATAACTGCACTAAATGTCCAGTCCACTGTGTCTCACCAAAGGGAAGCCACTTTACACAATAGAACAATAAAGTGTACGTTTGACCTACAGCAATTATGCTCTGCAACCAGTGGTGGGAAGCACCAAGGTTAAAAGTAAAAGTACAAGTAAAAAGTGTAAATACAGTAGTAGGAATAATGTTGTACAGCCAACTCAAATAAAAAAAATATATGTCCACTCCAAAAACATTAAAATTGAAATTTTTTTTAAAGAAAAAGTTCCATTGTAGGCAAACTAGATGCTGTTACCGCCACAGAACAGGCAGTAAACCTGACAATTATAAGGTTCCAACAACTGTTTGCAATTTCAGCCCTACAGCCTTCACCCAGGTTTGGGAAGAGCACTAGCTTGTTGCCACTTGTGTTTACTGTAATATTTTTCTCACTGTGATGAGAATTACTCTAATAATTTAGAAAAATATGCCATGATCATGTGGACAGTTTAAAAGTAATCAGCTGAGGCAGGACAGGGAGCCACTTAAAGCTAATGCTATTGGTTTTCAGCACCTGGTTTACAATAAACCAGTTCAATATGTCTGATGTAGCGTTATATGCTGTGTCTAAAATATTACAATGCAGTAATATTGAGCTGACGTGTTTGCACTGCTTTCATTACTGTGCACACATGAAACAGGATCAATGGCACGACGTCTATAGCAGCCTTATGGATATTGATCTGAACGGCCAAGAGACTTCACGCAAAGACCGAGGCCAAGACACATTAAACACTCAATCATTCCTTCGCTCACAGTGCAGTTTTTCTTCAGGGAAAGAAGCTTCAATCATCTGTTTACAGCTTTTACTAAATAATTGAGTAGGAATAAATCAGTGCGTTCAGGTAGCACTGTAATGGTTTTGAGACTTTTGTCAGTTTATTAGTAAAATTGCTTTGACTAATATGGTTTGAATGTATAGAAGCGCTCCACACCACTACCATTTAAGAGAGAGAGAGAGAGAGAGAGAGAGAGAGAGAGAGAGAGAGATTTTAAAAGTAAACGATCTAGCTCCTCCCTCCTCCCACCTTGATTTGTCTTGTCTCGTTATCCAAGAAAAAACAGAATTATTTCATATTACGTGCCTTAGACAGTCAATTATATGCATTCCATTAAATCACTTTTACTTTAAGGTCCCTGTGGAGAAATCTCCATTTGGCCCATCTCTCAATGCCACTGGGGAAACCATGGCTACATATGGAGGATACGCTTCACGTGGATGTTTAAGATTGAGGAACTCAATATTGATTCAAAAGTAGCAATCCGTCTGTGTAGGTTCTCAGTCGTACAGGAATTGTCCATCGTAGGCAAAAATTCTTGAGTCTTCATCTGTACACTTGTAGGAGGAGTAAACCTCTAACCAAGAGAGGAGGGACTTAGAGGTTCACTCCTCCTACTGGTTGTCGGCTTAAAACCCACAAGTGTGTCAAATTCTGCTCATTTGCTGACAAAGCTTTTTGGATCAAGAGCAAAACGTCCTACATTTCAACTGCAGAGTACAGATGAAGACTCAAGAATTTTTGCCTACGATGATTAAAAATGCTCCTTTGTATTGGTACAACTTCTTATGAATTTGAGGCATACTTTCAAAGTGCGTAGCTGAACATATTTACAAATAAAGAGACAAACTGTGCTTTTCTGGGTTAATGGATTCTCAGTGCCGCGGGAAATCAATGCCAAACACCAAAACACTCATTGACTTTATCTATGTAAACATGTAGGCTCAACCCAAAAGCTGTTTCTTAACGCGGTGCCTGTGGCCAAATGTTTGCTTAACGGTCAATCCAGATGAAGATTACAACAAACACTGGCTGGGTTATGCAAAGAGCTTTGTGAAAAAGGGCAATAATATTATGCGCACACACTATGTTGCAATATCACTGATTTGGTATGGATTAACACTAACATCTGATAAACGACAGCCGACCAACATGTGCATGCTGTCAATTACACACTGTATGATATGAGCAAACAACAAATAGTATGACAATTATGACATTTCCCACACGCAAATTAATATGTAAATGCTCAAAATGTGTTGCATGATGAAACAAGAATCTTCCTAATGAGGTCCATTTAAACTAATATTCTCGTCTTTCTCGTTTTTCTGAACTCATTTTGCTAAATTTCTGATAGAATAATGACTATTTTAGTTTGGCAATATCAGTGAGTATTGTGTGGAGCTCAACGCAAACAAGAAGATTCCTACTGACCAGGTAGACACAGAAAATGCCTATTTAAATGGAGCTGGAGACGTCCCCGCTCCCAGTAAAGTTACAAGTCAGGTCTTAAGAGAGGAGCTGCTCACAGCAAAGACAGTTAAGGTATTTTTCAACAATAATAGAGATCTGTAATAAAAATAGATGCTTGTATTTTATTCTAATTATTGGGGGAAATGTTACGCAGTGTACCTTAAAGTTTGCTTCATATAAGGTTTTTAGTTTGACACATTTTCAAAACAAACCACAACTTTTGTCATATCAATATCTCCAACTTCTCTAATTATGTTTCGTTAGCCAGGCTCTTTGTTCCTGAGGTTATTGTGAGTCAAATTAGGAGATTGTCGGAGCTTTGAAGTGCACATTCAGCAAAAGCAAAGCGATAAGGAAGCAGTAGGGAATTCAACATGCTAGAGGGTTGAGCGTGCGCTAAGTCAACATGACCCACTTCTGCACATGCACAGCGCAGACACGAGCAGCGAGCGGCAGGACTGGGGGGTGCGTCCACAAAGCCAGACAAATGGGAGCCTTTATTGTCAGCATGTTCCGCGATGAAAGAGCATTAATATTGATTCAAACCTAAAACAGCGCGCAGGAGGTGATCTACGGCACAGGGCTAATAGACTGGGCTCTGATGGGGCGCATTAAAAGAAAGTTCTTGTTACATTAGAGACCACTGTATGTACTATATTATCTAAAGGGCAAAATGTATGGAGCATTTGTTGCTTCTATCTTAAGGTAATGTTCTTTATAAGGTGCCTAGAGGGAACGCAGAGTCCACATAGGATGTTCTCCTGACCATTTGCACATTTGAAGTCAGGTTGAAGTCCATTATCTATGAGGTCACACAGCAGTTGAACACATTATGGCTTTCTTCAGTGATAGTCAGTGAGATCCTTTTGTAATTATGACTTAGTTTGATGGATAATATCTGTGGAAAGTTTATGTCAGCGAACAGGCAATTTAACAAAGAAAAGTTGGGGGAAAAGGTTATACTGTATATATATTTTAAATATTTTATGTTAGTGAAAGTTCCAAATTCTGACTCACTCATTTCTCATTGGTATAATATGGTTGGCACGGCAAGAGTTATGGATCGTTTACCTCTACGTATGTCACTTCCTGTGCCAATAGAGGGAAGCAAGGAAAAGGTTCACGCCCCCTTTTCGGTGTTACCAGAGGCTGTGTTCATTGAGATGAATGGGGAAACATTGACTAGTATATATTTGTCTGATATAAGAGGTAAGCACATCAGGAGATTGTTTTGCTGTAGAAGATTCACAGAGCGGACATGTTTTAAAGTGGGCTAAAGTTAGCAGGAAGTTAGCATGTTCGGGCTTCAATATAAAGTTTTTAGCTGTTCATAGTGGCTTAATTTGATCAAATTGGATCAAATCCCAGATGAAATTCAAATGGTCATATAACTGTGAGTCACTTTGCAGCGTCTTGTATTTCAATATTGCTTTGTTTTTGACCTATGAACGGCAAAACACTTTATATTGAAGTCCGAACATGCTAACTTCCTGCTAACTTTAGCCCACTTTAAAACATCAACTGTCCTCTCTGAGAATCTTCTACAGCAAAAAAATCTCTTGATTTGCTTACCTCTAATATTAGACAAATACACTATATATTCAGATGTAAATGTGAAGATCTCAGTCGATGTTTCCCCATTCATCTCAATGGACACAGCCTCTGACACCGAAAAGGGGGAGTTAACCTTTTCGTTGCTCCCCTCTATATACCATAAGGAAGTGGAAAAAATAAACATTGCAATAAACATCAAATAAGGGAAAACTGTCAAAAGAAATTAGCTAATAGTTTGATAGTTGAGTTAAATATTGTGTGTAATGTGTCATATATGCCTTTTATAGTGCATTGTGTAGCATATTTTATTTTATTTGAACTTTTATTTAACCAGGAAAGGCCCACAGAGGTTAATGAGCTCTTTTTCAGGGGAGTCCTGGCCCCAGAGCGGATCCTCTTGTATATATTTTTAGTGGTAAGTTTACACTATGATCTTGTTTCTGGAGTTCAAAGCATAAGTTAATGCCACCTAAGGCGACTCTGGGCTGTTGTTTGTTAGAGGTCCTTTAAGAGGATTTTTTGTGTGTGTATGTCTTTGTGTGCGGAGGGTAAAAGAGGCGTTGTGGCAAGGTCATGTGATGTGCTGTTGCTACGGAGACGGTGGGGAGAGGCTTTGACAATGGCACTAAGGGACCACACGGGGGGAAGAGACTATACTCTTGCTATTACAGGAGGCACTCAAGTTCAATGTTAGCCAGGGTGGGTCGGTCTAACACAATGGACACAAGACAAAGGGGAACTAGGCCGATAACCGAGTGGTATTGTCTGACTATGAAAAATGTCACCAGTTATGCAAATTCCCATTCAAAAACGACTTAACAATTCCCCTGGGCCATCGTGTAAGCTCACCTAATACCTTACCTGTTACCTCAGCCCTGATCCCTCTAAGTCTGAACATCAAAACAAAGCCTATATAGAAATTGGGCCAGCTAATTAGTGTAGGTCAAAACATATCAAGAGTCATAAAGTCACCAAAC
>OMNZ01071608.1:0-13788 GCA_900303255.1 Lesueurigobius sanzi | reverse complement strand
GGTTGTCTATTCAGTCACAAATTAATCAAAGCACCATCTCAAGGGCCAAATGATACCCCTTCAAGGGCCGAATTTGGCCCGCGGGCCCCACTTTGGGCACGCCTGTATAAATCTAAAATAAATGAGTAATTAATAGGTTACTACAACAGGAATAGAGAACCTACACAAACGTACAACAGGAATAGCCTATCAATTTAACTAAAGCGTATAATGAGGAGTGCTTGTGTTCTACATATTTGCACGTATATAATGAAACTATAACTCAAAATACATTTAGTCAAATAAATGTATCAAAGTTATACGTAAAATACAACCGTTTACTGTACATTATTATGTAAAATATAGGGCGTTTCCACACGCCACAGAAAAGATTGACTGCAGTTTTAACCAATGGAAATGCGTGCTGACGAAGGACGGCAGCGGGAAACACTAACCAATCGTAAGAAAAGTGGGTGTCGTCTTGGGTATATTGTGCGCCGGCTTGCGCTTTACTGACGCACATCGTCTCGCTGTTCGTCGGAGAAGTCACCCGGGATCTGCCAGCATGTCTAATAAAGACGTAAGTTCATATCACGGCCACAAATGGAGGTTTTTAATCCTAGAGATGCTGTATTGTTGCAATGCAATTGATAGTGAATGCACGCATGGGGAAAATGATATTTCGAAAGGTTTGGCGCAGTAATCGAGCTACCGACGATCCGCCATTTTGTAGCAGATGGCCCGCGTGGTCTTTGTTCATGCGGCACCTTAAAAATAAATGTAATCCATGTTTACTTTGCTTCGACTTTGACCAAATCTACCAAATTATTGTATAGTTGCTACGAGCACACGCTCACTCTTGATCTGTCGCCTAATCAAACATATCTTCAGAAGAGGGTGGTAGGCCCATACCAGCGATAATGGCGGCTGGCTGTATCGTGTCGTTTTTCAGCCTGTGTGACGCAGTTTTAATGCATTTAAATGTGAACGCAAAGTGAAAGCAGTCTACCATCCTTGATTTAAATATGTGTGGTTACCCTATTCGACCTCGTTTATAGTTTGAACTACATTTGCTTTTTCATTGTCTAGGTTCCACGTGAGCCGGAGCAGCTTCGCAAGCTGTTCATTGGGGGGTTGAGCTTCGAGACCACAGACGAAAGCCTGAGGGCCCATTTTGAACAATGGGGTTCCCTTACAGACTGCGTGGTAAATGCATTTCTAAAATTATCATTTCTAATTTGTGTATGCCACAAGTCTTGACAGGTTGCAATGTATTTTTTGTAAGGTCATGAGGGATTCCAACACAAAAAGATCCAGAGGCTTTGGCTTTGTGACCTACTCATCTGTGCAGGAGGTTGATGCTGCCATGTCTGCCCGCCCCCACAAGGTGGACGGCAGGGTGGTTGAACCCAAACGTGCCGTTTCCAGAGAGGTATGTTTGCTCACTTGAATGAAAAATAATCAATCAGTGCCTAGCTCCTACTTGTATTTATATTTTATCCCTCTACAGGACTCTAATCGACCAGGCGCTCACATTACCGTGAAAAAGATCTTTGTTGGTGGGATCAAAGAAGATACAGAGGAGAGCCACCTGAGGGACTACTTTTCCCAGTTTGGCAAGATCGAAGTCATTGACATTATGATGGACCGCTCTACTGGAAAGAAAAGGGGATTTGCATTTGTGACTTTTGATGACCATGATTCAGTAGACAGGATTGTCAGTAAGTATATTTCGTTTGGGTTTTTTGTAATCCTGCACCTGTTTTGTCACGATATTAATTCTTTATTGTTCCCAACAGTTCAAAAATACCACACTATTAACTCCCACAACTGTGAAGTGAGGAAAGCGCTAACAAAACAGGAAATGCATAATGTTGGAATGGGAATGCGGACTGGTGGTCGTAACAGCAGCGGTGGTGGCGGCGGTGGAGGTGGTGGAGGTGGAAGGCCATATGAATATGAAAGAGGTTTCAACCAGGGTAAGTTTAAAAGAATAATGATGATGGCCAATACAAAAGACTGACCTGTGTTTCCAACAATGAGTCTAACACCTGAACTGTTGTAGGTGGAAGAGGTGGCAGATACAATGATGGCCCATACAACTGCAATGATAGTAAGCATTTTTTTTTTTTTTGTGTAATGTATATTATGTGACCTAACTAATTATTTTCACTTAAGGTTATGGAGGTGGTGGTGGTGGTGGTCCTGGCGGATACAACAACGGTGGAAACCGTGGCTACAACCAGGGTTACAACCAGGGAAGTAGTGGAGGAGGTGGCTATGGGAATGGCTATGACAACAATGGTTATGGTATAGTTTATTTTTGTATTTTTACCCCCTTTTCACTTGGTTGTCTTTTATTGACATTTTTGTTCCCTCTTCCTCATAGGTAACTGCGGCGGCGGTGGTGGAGGCGGCGGTGGTGGAGGAGGAAACAACAACTACAACAACATGGGTCACTATGATTCCCAGCCTTCTAACTTTGGTCCAATGAAGAACAACTTTGGTGGTGGTGGAGGCGGCAGCGGCGGTGGAGGCGGCGGCAGAAACTTCGGTTGGGGGTTGGGGGAAGGGGGGGGGGGGCAGCGAACCACTTGTGTGAATGTGACTGTACATGGAGTATCTTTATGATTTGTAGGAGGCGGAGGATATGGTGGAGGCAACAATGGTGGCGGCGGCGGTGGATATGGTCGCCCCGCACGGTTTTGAAATTGGTAAGTTGATGGGATGACGCTAAATCTAGAATGTCGATGTCTAGGGATTCGTCAAGTGTAACAATTCTCTAGATGTCAGGTCATACAAAGCCAGTGCACAGTTAACAATGTTGTTCCATATTGTTCAACAGGACTCAGTACTTAGGAGAGGAGAGCAAGGAGAGGAAGCGAGTGACAGGGCAGCTGCAGGTTTACCTCAAATCTGCTCAGCCAAACAGTTGTGGCAGGTTACAGCTGCTGCAAGAAGATGTACAGTAGATAAATCATGAAGGGGTCTTCATTAAACGTTTGTGTTGCTGGAAAGAAAGCATTCCAATGAGGTTTTATGTAGATTTATTTTCCTTTAAGTCTGGTTTTTATTTGTATCTGCACCCAATCAAGTTGAAATAAAACTTTTCAGTTTTTTTTAAGTGTTGTTAGCGTTTATTGGGAAGGGAGGGTTTAGAAAGGGAAATGTTTATTCCATTCCCACCTTGAAAGAAATGTACTTGTGAAGGCTGTCATAGAGCCGCCTTTGCATCATTGAGCATCAAGTGGTGCCCCGATGACATCTTCATACAGGGCCACCTCATCACTAACAGCAGACTACACCCTCAGTTTGGAATGATCTTCTGAAGGAGGCTAGCTTACATGCAGTCTGAGGCTAGCCATGGAAACCAGCTGAGGGAGAGTAGAAACCCACCGCCAGGATCATTGAAGCAGGGGAGAGTGAGAACTTGAGCCTGAGGCTAGCAAGCAGCTGCTAAAAGGCTTAATGCTGACTGTAGGTAAGACCAGACTTCTCAACTATGATAGTGTAACTGTAACTACTCAAAGTCTTTTAATAATGTAACTTGTACAGTAATGACAACAGTAAGAGCAATGGAAACTGGGCATTAAGTTAATTCATTGCATGATGCTGATGTTCGTCTTGGCTTGTGATAATTGTGTATTTAATGTTTAGGTAACTTCTGTGGGACCAGAAAAGTCTGACAATGACTACAGACTGCTCGTCTCCAGATGGTTTTAACATACTGGTAAGGTGTATGACCAGAATAGCAAAATAAACCATGCTATGTATTCTAAATGTGCAATATTTCCACAGGTTACAGGGTAAAGGTGCTTTGCCTGAAGACTTGAACAGGACCACTACAATGTAGTGTTTTATTTGTTTTTATACTTTTTTAAAACGAAAATACATTTTTAATAAAAGTTATACGAAACATCTGGTTTGAACAGTGGTCATTTTTGTCCTTTAAGTGGAACCAAGTAAATGTTGCCATCTGGTGTCTGCTGGAGGGAGTACTCGTTTATGGAATATGGCTGCCCATCTTCGTCTCTCAAGTGTGAGAAAACCTCTGTGTAGAGCTCGGAGAGGCGACATTTGATGAAGGTGCTACTCCGTTGGAACTCTAATCTCTCTTGCGCTAGATGCTCTCTTTGAGCCTTTAGTTGATGCAGCTCTTGTTCTAAATGAATGATGCTTTCCAATTTTCTCTTTCTACAATTTTGAGCTGCTACTTTATTTTTACCCCTTCTCCTAATATCTCTGACTAATGCGAGTTGCGTATCTGTGAGGTTGTATTGGGATAATAGCTCATTAAAGTCATCCACGGGCAGACTTATAATTTTATCCACAGGGAATGGAATTTTTAAGGCTTGTGCCCTTCGCTCGTCTCTGCTCATTGGTGTAGGTGTAAAGCTGCTGCTTCGTTTGTTATACATGGCTTGCTGTGAGCTCCCTCTACTGGGCACGCAATAGTCGCCATAAAGCTCAGCCAAGCTATTCACTTGTCCGTATGGTTTCAGAGAGCGAGGAGTTGATGCTTTTGGTTGGTTAGAATTGATTGAGAAATTTGGTCCTGAGTGTAAATATGAATTATGGTCCTGGTAGCACATAGAGTAAAACATGCCTGCTGTGGGACTTTCTTTCGGTAGTCTTTCTCCGTGGCAGTCTTTAATACTTTGGTATCCAGCCACCACACCACTGCTAACATCTGGAGAGGCTAGAGGACTGGAGCCCAAAGAGAGTCCTGAGTCTGACTCCAGATCATTGACCAAAAAACCATGTGATGCCGGTCCTTGTGTCCATTGTGTGTGTGGTTTCAGTTCCTGAGTGCTGTCCCTCCAGTGGCTGCTGCCGCCTGATGTTGACATTTGTTCCCTCAAAGCCTTGAGGAACAAGGGCCCTTCAGATGGCAGCACTTTCAAATGAATTTGGGAGTCTGAGTGTCCATACAGTGACTGATTGCCACTTCCATGATGTACAGGTTCTTCAGCGTAGCATCCATAACTTGTGTTGAGCTCACAGGGTCCTGGAGGTTGATCTGCAGTCACACAATAAGGCTCGGTCGTGTTTTCTGTGGTCTGGTAGTGTGCTGTTTCAAAGACATCTTCACCAGATGATCCAAACTCCTGAAATAAAACATTTAAAGGTTATGCCAAATGCATGTCAGCAGTAGTTACTTGCTATTGTGATGCATGCTTTTGTTACAAATGTGGCTGTATTTGCCCTGCACTTCTGTCTGCCACCCTGCTGTCTATGAAGGGCGCTCAAAGCATGATCAGGTTTCTCCCAAAACAGATGGCTAATTGTCCCATGCAGGAGGGCTTAAATTTTATTCCCTACATCCATAATCACCTGAATAGTTCTCTGCCTCAAAAGATAATACATTTCATTACCAATTTCCAATCAACTTTATTTACAGCGTTAGTTGTTTTTTTGCTAAAAAATGTTTAATGTAATTAATAGTCTACTGTGCAGCCAGTCAGCCACCGGTCAATAAAGTGGGATTCATAATCGAGCATCTGATCTAAACTAAATTCTTAAAGGTGCATTATGTAACTTTTAAACAACAAAAATAACCTCTTTATATTTGTGAATATTTGGTATTTTAGTGGCTTTTTTGGGTGCAGCATGGCACCTTTGCTTTCCATCACAGCAGCCACTCCAGGATCAATTGTTTAAAAAACAAAACATTTAATCCTGGAGCGTCATCACTGTGATGGGAAGTAGAGGTGCCAAGCTGCACCTTAGCCACTAGGTCAAATATGCACTAATATCAAGTTATTTTTTAAAGATACAAACTGAACCTTTTAAAGTTACCTGTAATTCTGAAATTGCCATCAGCTCCTGCCAAGCTGCATCCATTTCACTCTCCTGTGGGGCTCCATAAGGCTTTGGTCCAGGGATGTTATTGGGCATGGATCCTCCTCCACAGAGCCGTCCCTGAGGTGCTGATAATACCTTTTTAAAGATGACTTTATCAATAGACTGTTGACACAATATGTGTATATGAATGTCATATAGCTAAACCTACCTCACAGCTTCTCGGGAGGAAAAAATTGGCTGATGAACACATTCAAAATGGAAAAGGACACAGACCTAAAAGACAGTTTTAATAGTACATGCATGAGATACCAGTTTATGATTCTTTGAGCTTTACTCTTCCAAAGACTTACCTAATGTGTTTGCCAAATGTGACTGCTCTCTTAGATGGCTAATTTGGACACTCAAGGTCTTCAGTTTAATTGAGTTAACTCCTCCCATCAGCTGTCCTGACTGCAGCTATGCCATCCCCTGATAAGACAATCTGCGAAAAAACAGTGTTTTTTACAAGACACTTTGGGGCCATTGCGACAACTAACATGTCTTAGACAGTAATAAGACAGAATTGCACAGTTTAATTGGGTTATTTTAAATAGATTTTGTTAAAAGTGACTAACTATTTTTCTTGCTTTACAAATGTAGCCTATATTTTCACAAGGGTTTGGCACAAAGTACAAACTAATATTAATCAGTAACAATAACACTTTCTGTTGCCTTGGCTGAAGGCTATAGTTGTCCCTATATATATATGTATATATTTTACATTATTGACCATTTTAAGCTATTAAGACAACCTCTAAATAAACTATTCATGTAGATTCTGTTTTGCACACAATATCCAGCCAAAAGTGATTTTGACTATACTCATCAAAACTTAGCAAAAGCTTACAGAAATGGACTTACCTGACTTTGAGTCACTTTTGATCTATTTCAACAGGTGACATTTCTCCAACATAATCCTGACGGCAGAAGAAAAATGAGCCCAAAAAGCTTCTGTTTGAGTTTAGAGGCCTCTGTCTTTCTCTCTCAGCCCCTCTGTTGTATGTGACTGCGCTCCACTTGAGGCACCGGCATAAATGGGATGGCCCAGTGAGTACGACCTTCCTGTAAAGCACCCACCACATTTTTTTTTGCTCTTGTATCCTTAATAGTACACAACCTAACCCCAACCTCTGAATTTCCCCTTTTGCCCACATGACAAACCACAGTCAGACCAACAGTCTGACATGTACTGCTAACAGTCCTGTTGGATGCTCAGACACCAAACTATAACCTATCTAGATATTTTTAAAATCGTTTATTTATTTTTAATTCCCTTACAATTGTTATAGATCTATTGAGATCTAAAGGACAAAACAAGAAAATAAATTTGGATATGGTATGTTGTTCTGAAGCACCTGCACAATTTACCAGTGATGCAAGGGTGGGTTGGAAGTCAGATTGAGACTGAGTTTAGTACAGATGGAATGTACACCCAGCGACAGGTAAGAAAGACTACATTGTTCGTCTAGCTGGCAGAGCAACTGCTGGGGGAGAGCAAGGAGCTGGGGGAGAATGAAGAGAAGCGTGTCTTACATAGCAAGTGACCATTAAAATCCCTTACAGAAAAAAAGAAAATCTCCTTTTGGCCTGATGTGAGGTAGAGCCTGCAGGTAAACTGACAAGGCTGTATGTGTTGTGCAAAACTATTGTGTAACAGCGTCCAGCACTAACGAGATTTACAGATTATGGTCAAGCTAATTGTTATATGAAAAATGAACATTACTACTGCATGCACTGTATGTAACTGGGTCATCAAAAACAGATCTACATAAATAAACAAAAAGAAATTGAATTGTTGAAGTATGAGTCAATTGGTAAGCCAAACTTAGCAATATTTTGCATGAAAGGGCTGAACAGAATGGTTTTTTGCATGGAAACAAAACCATACAGTATGCAAGCAGATCCATAGTCAGCCAAGTTAGCACCCTTTTGGTTATGTTTCTGCAAAGCACTTTGGGGGTCATGTAGGTGCCACACAGCGAGAAAATTGTGTACTAATTATGCGCTGCAAATAAACTTACATCACTCACAAAAAGAAAGCAGTGTATGTTAAGGTACCAACCTAAAACGGGCATAATAGCAAAATCCAAGATCTGGAGATGAGTCCCTGGGTGAAACGCGGTGGTTGTCCACTGCCTTTGACAGGTTGCCCCAGGCAGAGACATTGAAGGATGTCTGACGAGAACACATTTCCTATGGGGATAATCAGGGCTACATTAACCTTAACAATTCACCTTCATGACCACATATACACAAAGAGAATGTTCTATTTGGTTCTAGGTTATGGATCACTTTCAGGCTGCTGCCAAAAATCTTTGTTATGTTCATCACTACTGTGCCATTTTACAATAACAACATGAAACATAAATTAAATAATGTTTTTCACAGAAAGAAAGTCAAACCATAAGTGTCTCTTTGTCTGCCCATATCAGAGCCTGCTAAGGTTTCAACATCATTGTTCTCTGATGGAGACGTAGGTGGCTGACAAAGTCAAGAAAGGTGAATGTCTACCAGGAATCAAAGCAGGGACTTCCCAAGCTATGTTCCTAGCACCCAGCCCCTGACTCAACCACTGCCTCTACAATGTCGACAGCCCTGTTATTACAGACCACAGTGGCTTGGAGCTGAACACACTTCCCAGGTCAACGCCCACACACTCTCTACATGTTTGTTTGCTTCAATTAGTCGCTGACATCTTTCCCGTTATGTCTGAAATTCTACTTGTCAGAGTTTCCTTTAGTGCACCTCAACATTCAAAGTTACACCTCTTCAAAAATAGACAAGCCACAGCTGACTCACAGGGTCATAAATTGTCTTAATGACCAATGGTTTGTAATGAAATTGTAAATCAAATCATAACTTAAACATGTTTTTGTTTTTCTCTTTTTGTGTTTCGGGGTTTCCAATTCATTTGTTGCACGAGATTTCATTGTGAATTGTGTATGTATGTGTTTTAAATGGTTAGGTTGTATCAAACATGAGAGTGAGAAGTGTTGTGGTTTGAGCTGTGCCATGAAAGAGAATATTTTTGGAGTCTGATTCCGGGAAAGAAAAAAAAAGAAAATTGTGTAGCGTTCAAAAACGTATTATTACAATAAGTGAATTTCTCCATTGTGAGACCAATAAAGAACTATCTTTTGTACATTGTACATACATTTACATACAATTGTACATACATTTTCATTTTTAGAAAAAAACAACATTGGTATAATCATTGGGTTGCAACATTTCATTCAAATGTTGAAGGAACCTACAACACATAATCATGTCATGAATTAGTCAACCTCAGATTACGTGAAGATGAGATTTTGTGATTTTCATAGTAGTCTTTGTCCCATTTACAGATGTTACAAACACCATATGACCAGTGTTTTAGAATATCATCGAAGCTCTTTCTTTTAAGGTTGTCCAAAAAAGTGTGAAGAAGGATGTTGGTTGGCGGAAGCTCTGCTTATACTGATAAAATTGTGACTTGTTTCTGAGGAAGGGAACTGCTAACTTTTGTGGTCAGCTGTGTGGTGAGCAAAAGAGCAAGTACTATTACACATATTACCAAATTGATGCTATTCAGGACTGTTTTTGTTTTCATGATTTGTTCCAATGCTAATTATTTAATAAAACATACATCTATATTGAAAGACAGTAGAAATATGGTTGCATTAGTACCGGTATATGTTAGGCCAATAAACACAATGTATAAGTAACATATTAGCCTTCTGTATAATCGGAACAGAACAAATTAGCCCACTACTGTAAATTTAGGTTCAATATTGAGATTAAAATGTTTCTACCAATGTCATTTGTACAGTGTACATATCAGTGTTGTGTAACTGTTCTGGAAAAGTGAACCTACTCTTTCATTCTAGAATACAGTTACTTTCCTCAAGTCAGAGGAATACAATGTAGTGCTCAGTCTTTAAATTTTAGATACATATTGCATCATGACACCAAGAGAGAAGAGATCAAAAGACCAGGGGGATGTTTATTGATCTGCTGAGCTCCCAGTGTGCATTCACAAAGTGCTTTTTCTGTGTTCATAACTAGTGGTAAATAAGATCATAATGGGCAACAAGCACATAACCATTTTAAGCATACTATACTGTATTTATATATAAATAATCAGTAGGCCTACATGTTTCATCATATGACGCATGATCAAAGCTAATCAAGTATTGCAAGTATTCAGAGTACAATAGGTTACTCTGATTGGACAAAGTAATGGAATATGTTACACAATACATTTTGAGGCAAGTATTCATGATTCTGTAACTAAATACAATTTCAATATTCTCCCCAACACTGCAGATATTGGATTTTATTTAAAACAGTAGAACAAACAGTGATGTCATTTGTGGGGTAAGAGGGAAATCCCCATCATCCAAGGTTTCCACATGCTTCCAAGAATCTGGATCTAGGTCTAAGATCCATAAGTATATTGTCGAGATGAGTAATAAAAGCCTCTTGAAAAGGATTTATATTGAGAACAGCTTACAGTGACTTTTTTGGATATTATGAATACTTTGCCAGGGAATGGGAGCAAATTAAACTTTGTTGTGGCCCAAACTCATTCCCTATTTTCCTAATATACTGTAGTTCCCCAATTCTTCACATGGTAGAGTTAAGTTTCATAACTGTGATGGTAATGTTACAATAGCAATAACAAACTTGGTAATTCAACAGGCTTTATATTTAGATCTATATCACAATTAGTGGAAGGACAAAAAAACATTCCCCTAAGCCAGTGGTTCCCAAAGTGGGGGTCGCGAGGCCCTAACCTGGGGGTCCCCAGATGAATTCAAGATGAAATAGAAAGACAAAATAACAATGTTTGTTAATATAATGTTTAGTTTAGGACAACATATATTGTGATTTGGGGCCAAATAACAAAATAAACTACACTAAAATGCAATAATACCTATACTTTTAATGTTTTTCCGCTTTAAAAAGTTGTAAGAGGAAGTTACTTTTTACAGTGGGGGTCCCGAGTTGTTCAGATGTTCATTTTGGGGGTCCCGGACAAAAAAGGTTTGGGACCCCCTGCCCTAAGCTACTAGGGATCAAATCAGGTATACTTCAGGGCCTTTAAATTAGGCTTTAAAATCAAAATAACTACTTGTATTATATTTTTTTATTTATTTCTTTATTTGCGGAAAGGATATGGGATAGCCAATGGGAAGCCACGTCTTTGAGCCGTATGTGTTACGTAGTTACGTATGGTGGTGTTACGTTTTGTACTGCTGTGCTAGCCTGACTGCTAAAACCACTGCTAACACGAAGAAAGATGGATTCTCCCATACTGGTAAAGTCTGCATCTTCTGCAGTTGGTGGTCGTTGGAATTGTGTGATTTAAGGAGTGTGTTCTGTTGTCCTTAAATGTATTTTAATCTTTGATTCGGTCTTAGATATACCTAACTAGCCGTAGCCTCTTCTATCTAACTGCTATGCAGATGATGTGGAAGTTCCTTATCATTGAATAACTGAGTGCAGATTCGATATGTAAAATTGAGGTGGAGGGCAGCTGACATTTGTACGATGGCATAACTATGATCATTGTCAAAATGCAGTGTTCTAGTGGATAGGCATAGGAAATACAGATACATTAGTTTATGGTTAATTTCTCTGTATATTTGCTGGGCCTATCCACATGAAACAAACACTTTCGCAAATGTCTAGCGTTACGTCATCTCTCCCGGCATATATGAATGATTGTCCAATTATTTTGTTATTAAGTTGGTCTAAAAGTGGTGACAATTTTCAAAAACATGCATGAAAGGCAGTGAAAGGGCTTTTCAGCCATAAGAATAACGTGGCAGATTTGTGAATCCAATCACTATCAAATAATAATGATCAAGTACGACATTGGTCAATTTTGTTTTTGGAAATTCCTTTCTAAAACCGTTTCTCTCACATACTGGCAACTAGCTACTCCAACTGAAATACAGTACTGTACTCTATTTCACACAGTACTACTGTAACATGAACACAACTATTCCTTGACTTCATGTTTCTTATTTCCCTGTATTATTCTTTCTTCTTAATATGTGCATTGTTCTGTTTTGGACAAAATAATTTTAAGGTCTATGAATTCACATAAAGTAAGCTCTCCGCTTTGATAGGAACCATCCCTATACACTGTAAAAGCTGTTCTAATTTTGGACAACGATGGAGACCGGCTCTATGCCAAGGTATGATTCTCGAGTATAATTTAGAAATTTTCGTAATCGTCAATAATTTTAACAAATGCTTTTTCTTTACTTCCAGTATTATGACGACACCTATCCAACAGTCAAAGAACAGAAAGCTTTTGAGAAGAACATATTCAACAAAACTCACCGGACAGACAGTAAGCACTGTATCATCGACATAATAGCCAAGAGAAGATATACATATGCAGGTTATGTGCTAAATGTTTGGTGTCCCTTTAGGTGAAATAGCTCTGCTGGAAGGCCTGACTGTAGTCTACAAGAGTAACATTGACCTCTTCTTTTATGTGATTGGAAGCTCGCATGAAAACGAGGTGTGTATATCTTTATGTACATATTATTATATATTTATGTATACTTTTTTTTTCTCCATTGTTTTCACAGCTCTTTGTTTGTTTGTTTATCTTGTACGCAGTGTACAAGACGACCAAACTAAAGACCTGTACAATGTCTTTGCCCTGTAATCTCATTGTTAATGTAATTTCTTTACTACAGCTCATGCTAATGGCTGTTCTCAACTGTCTGTTTGATTCGCTCAGCCAGATGCTGAGGTATGTATCAGCAATTGTACTTTATGTATCAGCAATTGTACTTTTGAAATGAATTGTAAATCATTCTTGAACTGTATTTTCATCTATAACATCTTTTCCTCTGCACTACCCACTTTTTTATATCTATATTTTTTTATTTTATGTATTTGTTCTATTTCTGATTTGCTGGACATACAGTGAGGCCAATAAGTATTTGATCCCCCTGTGATTTTGCAAGTTCTCCCTTTTAGAAATCATGGAGGGGTCTAAAATTTCCATCGGTGCAATTCCTCTGTGAGAGACAGAATCTAAAAAAAAAATCCGGAAATCATATTGTATGATTTATTAACAATATTTTTGTATATTACAGAGTGAAATAAGTATTTGATCCCTTGAGTCAAACAATTTTAATATTTGGTACAGAAGCCTTTGTTAACAGTTCCAGAGGTCAAACGGTTCCTGTAGTTCTTCAACAGGTTTGCACACGCTGCAGCAGGGATGTTGGCCCATTCCTCCATACAGATCTGTCAGGTTTCGGGGCAGTCGCTGAGAAACATGGAGTTTCAGCTCCCTCCAAAGATTTTCTATTGGATTTAGGTCTGGAGACTGGCTAGGCCACTCCAGAACCTTGATATGCTTCTTATGGGGCCACTCCTTGGTTATCCTGGCTGTGTGCTTCGGGTCATTGTCATGTTGGAAGACCCAGCCACGACCCATCTTCAATGCTCTGACTAAGGGAAGGAGGTTTTCGGCCAAAATCTCACAATACATGGCCCCGTTCATCCTCTCCTTAATACAGTGCAGTCGTCCTGTCCCCTGTGCAGAAAAACAGCCCCAGAGCATGATGCTTCCACCCCCACGCTTCACTGTAGGCATGGTATTATTGGGATGATACTCATCCTTCTTCTTCCTCCAAACACAGCCAATGGAGTTAAGACCAAAAAGTTCTATTATGGTCTGATCTGACCACATGACTTTCTCCCATGACTCCTCTGGATCATCCAGATGGCCATTGGCAAACTTCAGACGGCCCTGGACTTGGGCTGACTTAAGAACCTAGGAACCTCCCGTGCGATGCATGATTTTAAACCATGATGTCTTAGTGTATTACTGATTAGGGCTGAACGATATGGACAAAATTTCATACCTCGATATTCATGCCAGATATCTCGATATCGACTACGGGTTCGGTGAAGAGTTGTGAATAGTGTGTGTGCGCTTCGTCTCCCTTA
>OMNZ01071602.1:3390-14372 GCA_900303255.1 Lesueurigobius sanzi | reverse complement strand
ATACAGCGATATATTTCCTTTTCAAAGTTGAAAATCTAGTCCTTGTGCACAAATATCCCCCGTAGCAGCTCCTCCGTGATTGCGCCATGACCGCTTGTCTCCAATGTTTACTTTTTGTTCAATATTAGCCAAGTTACGGCGAGTTTGCAATAAGTATGTAGTAGTTTTTATTGGGAAATTCACCAGATCTTCTTCCCCTCAGCGTCTGACTTACGATTTGCCTCAAATCTTCCTGTGAGCTTGATCAGGGGCTGCACCGGCGTCCGCTGCATACGCCAAAAATAGACTCCATGCAGATTCTTTCCTCGGTAGCCGGACATCGCTGAGCTACTGTGAGTGTGCAACATTGATTTTAATAACTTTTTAAGTCTTCCGGCGACCGGCCCGGACCTTAGGCAGATGTAATAATCGGTTAGTTGTTTCAGCCCTGGAGCAGTAATTCACTTCATTCACGCAGTTTTGAATGAATCCTGTTTGCGTTGGTCCGTTCATGTTGACTTCTGCAGCGTTTCCTTTTCTACTTCCTGGTACAATTACGTCATTGGAGTTTGTTGGTCGGCTTCTTACCAGTTTGAGAAATAACAAAAAGGTCCAAGCAGCGCTCCCCTTTCCTCTTTCTCAGGTCACTATTATTATTGTTTGTTTGTTTTTTTTGCTTGTTTGTGTTGTGTTGATTCATTTTCATTTTATTTTTAAGTGGAGTCCAGGCCCCAGGGACTTTTCAGTTTTTATTTCCTTGCCTTATTTATTACAGATGTATTCACTAATGCACTAAATATAAACAAGGAATCCAATTAATCCCCTCTGAACAAATCTTTGTAACTAAGATATCAACAAAATAAAACCATACATTTAACCCTGGCTCCATCCATTAGATAGATTTCGTCCCACCAAACATTACCAAAACGTAGGCAATTTTGGTAATGTTCACACATAAATGAAAACATAGAATGCATAGAAAACTTGCAATATATTTATTCCTCATGTTCATGTCAGTAATACACAGCCAAAGTTTCAAAACCAATATCCCTCAATTTATAATCCCCCCCTATTCACCTGCTGCACCTCACCTTTAAACACCAACACAGCAGCTCTCACTGATAAACCTCTGCCTGATGTACTCCTCCTCTTCTCTGCCATCTCTCTCTCTCCCTCTCTCCCTCTCTCTCTCTCTCCGTACGAGGTCTTTTACTCGGCGGCTGCTGGCGGAGATAAATGGCTGGTGGATCTGCGGGTGACACAGCGTGATGAGTCGTAACAGACACGAGGATGTTAGCCCTGACACTGACACCGCTGCAGTAATAAAGCAGCATGTCCCCCTTTCACATCCCTCCGCCTCCTCCTCCTCTCTCTCTCTCTCTCTCTCTGTCGCTCTCTCTCTCTCTCAGCCGCTGGGAGATCCCTCGTTACGGCTGATTTATGGGCAGATTGCCGTTTAATTACAGCGGTTTGTCTTGTAAAAGATAATATAGGAGACAGTGCAGGGGAAACGCGAGTAGCATGACGGGGATGTTTAGGGCTGCAACTGAAGATCAATTTCGATTAATTGGCCACTTGCTTTTTACGGTTAAAGCGAGACGCTGCAGGTGGATAGGGGGGGAATAATATAATTTCGAAACTTCTGCTGGATACTACTGACATTAATATGAGGAAAAATGTGTTGGAAGCTTTCTGTCATTTTGTATTTTCATATAACAGAGAAAAGCAGGTGCGGTAGGAGACGAGGGAGGAACCCAGCGTTCATAAATTAAGTAATCACGCACACTGCATGACTTACAAAGAATATTTCATTTCATCACATCAATGAGTACTCCGTCTCCTAAAAATCTAAATTCACACACCCTCTCAATATTTATTCCAAATTAACATTTCCTGAGCATATTCCTGAGCAATATAAACTTTGATTTACTTATTATTAAAGACAATTTATATTTATTAAACCATTTCTGAAGTGGGACCATTTCTTGTTCAATTAATATTAGTTAAATTAATAAACATTTGTATCATCTGCAAAAAGAACAAAACCTAAAAAATGTGTTGCATCACAGAGGTCACTAATATATAAATCAAAAATGTTTAGGCCCCAGCACAGAGCCCTGGGGGACTCCACAAATAATTGTTTTTAAAAGCACTATACCCGATTTTTAAATTACAAATAATGAAAGAGAGAGCGAGTAAATTAAATTGATAGTTGTGGTCCAAACACATTCCTAACTTTCCACGCATTTCTAAGATCCTGTTTCTTCTTAGAGATGAGTCACTTTTTAGGGTCATCATCACAGAAATGCTAGAAAACTATACCTGCAAGCCATGAAATTGACAAGAAATGCTTTATATTTTGATGCACTGTATTATTTCCAGAAATGTCTGGGTTTGCAAAAGGAGGAAAAAAAATCAGGTACAGACCCTTTAATTTAGATTCATGGCCTACATGCTCTACATATTGTTGTATATTTCTTAAGTAACTAATAACCCAGTTTAATACTACACCTCTAATTCCATAGGTCTGTAATTTGGCTGTCAATATCCCATGGTCAAGAGTTTCGAAAGCTTTTTTGAAGATAAGATGAACTTTATTAGTCCCCAAAGAGGACATTTGTTACAGTGCTGCTCGTCTGCTACAAAATTCAAACAATACAAACAAGTCACATCATTCTCCACGACAAAAAATGCCACATCTGCAGTGTCTTCAGTACATTAAAACATTCACAGCATTAGCTAGACTGTTCTGATGACTTATTAAAAAATATACATTCATAAAAAGAGCATCCTTCAGAATAAGTAAAGACATTTACACTCTGTTCAGAAGTGCCACCGAAGTTGGAACAAAGGAGTTCTTGAAGCGATTCGTTTTGTGTCTGATGGCTCTGAAGCACCTTCCTGAAGGCAGTACTTCATATTCACCTCGCAGGACATGTTGATGGTCACAGGTGATTTTCCTGGACAGTACCAGGACTGTCTTCTCATAAATCACTTGGAGTGATGGGATCTCTGCCGAGCCGACTATTTTCATAGCCACCTTCACAAGTCTTTGTATTTTAAGGTCGATGAAAACTCCAACTGCGTGATTTTTATGTTCCAATTCTGTAATGTCCTCTGTGATTTTCATTAAAGCCATTGCCGTTGAGCGAGTGTTTCGGAAACCAAACTAATTATCAAAATGTATCATGTATCAAAGAATGTTTCACAAGGAAGGAATCATAATTTTTAACAACAAGCTTCTCCAAATTAAAAAAAAGAAAAATGAGAAAGACTGTGCTTGTCACTCGATTTAAACAATGGAATAAGCTTAGCCACCTTCATCTTCATCTATGGGAGATCATTTTACTTACCTGCTCAAATCAAACTTCTAGAAAATGTTACCTTAAGATGTTAAGATGAACCGATCTGACCGTTAGCGCGGTTATAAAAGCTCACGGTGCGTTTATCGTGAGAATTTTATGACCCAAGGTTAATTGTCGATGAAATGGCATCCAGTGTTCCACCCAAAACAATGGGCATAATTCAATATGTAGAGAAAAAATGGTATTCATCTTTGCAGATAATTTCATAATGTTGCCGAAGGAAGAGTCCCGAATGAACCATGTGCAGCGGAAAAGTAAATGTTCAATAGGTTTTCAATTTCAGTTTCTTTTTTGTGAAAGTTCGGACAGCACTTTTTGTAAGATTTTTAGAATTTCAATAATCGTGAACAATCGTAAAATCCCAATATTTTTCAGGGTCCAAGCCGCCGGTAACTTCATTGTGTCCTGTGTGTAAAGACTTTGTTTTTCACCAACGGTTTTGCAAAAACAGAACAGGAAATAACAGCTGCAGGGAAGACAAGCTTTCGTTTGATCAATTTCCCTCTAATAAAAAGAAAAGTTAGAAGTGGCTTCAACTAATAAGGTAGGCTAATATTAAGCTAACCACTACAGCTGTATGCAAGTCTTAAAACGGTGGAAGCACAATAGACATAATGGTAAATCCACAAGAACAGAGGCTTTTTAAAAACGTATACGGCACCCAGCCCTAGATGTAATCCCACATACAGTATTTAGCTTTTGTTTTGTTTCCATCTCCTCTATACTTTACACCCTTTGCTAAGACATAACAACAGGTCCTGAGTCCTCCTGTGCAGCTCCGCCGTGGGCCCCATCTCCACCACTGCGGCCCCTCCTTAATGCATCTGTCTCCCCATTAGCTCCTCTCAGGGGGGTCTCCCTCGTCTCCTGATCAACCCCCCCCCACACACAGCCCCGTAGACACATTAAAGGGGAGATTGATAGCCATCAGCCAGGCCTGGACTGCTGACACTTAATATTAGCCCTAACACACTCCAGATGTGTCCACACTGCTCTTATAGACACTCATAGACACTTAGACCTCAGGCTAATGCTATGACTTTGGCCTGGACGGGTAGAAACGGTCTATTGAAGGCTTTCAATTGAGTATTGAAACCCAGGGATAGTTGGAATCAGTTGATAACGTGTTGGGAGTAAATTATAAACTTTAACCCCCTCCCGTTTAAGACCAGACGCTGCAGGATGTTTCATGCAGTGGAGAATTTCAAGATTTCTGTCTAGTTCTGTCTCTTTACATCTTAGTTTCTATGTCAACGTAGATAAAAGCCCAAACTCAGCCTTTACAATGGTTATTTCATGACGTTTTGTCGAGCTACACATCAAAGTTTTCAGGAAGTGACTCCACTTCTTCGCCTCTCACCCGCATTATATGGTATTATGTACGTTGAGTATGAAGTCCACAACAAGATGCTGTACGTCATATGATAATATTCTTCTGAGAAAAGCCAGCGGAGAAAAGACACGGAAAAGAACAAGTGCATGTGCAGACTTTACAAAACTTTAAAGAGGTTTTTTTCTGCAAATGGCGTTTTTACTCTTGCAACAACATCTCCACTTTAGTAGCTCATACAAACATCCTAATGAAACAGAAACTACTCAAATGTAACTGATCTAACGTTTACATGACCTTCAACAACTGCCAGGAAAACTGTTCAGGAAAACTTATCCATCCATCCATTTTCTTCCGCTTTATCCGGGGCCGGGTCGCCGGGTCGCGGACAGTCTGAGCAGAGATGCCCAGACTTCCCGATCCACGCACACCTCATCCAGCTCTTCCTGGGGGATCCCAAGGCCTTCCCAGCTTAAAGACATTGTCTTTCCAGCGCGTCCTGGGTCTTCCCCGGGGGCCTCCTCCAAGTGGGACGTGCCTGGAAGACCTCTCGAGGGAGGCGACCAGGAGACATCCGAAACAGATGCCCGAGCCACCTCAGCTGGCTGCTTTCGACTTGGAGGAGTAGCGGCTCTGTTCTGAGCTCCTCACCCTATCTCTAAGGGTGCGCCCAGCCACCCTGCGGAGGAAACTCATTCCGGCCGCTTGTATCCGCGATCTTGTCCTTTCGGTCGTGACCCAAACCTCATGACCACAGGTGAGAATAGGAACGTAGATTGATTGAACATAGCGGAAAAACTCACTTCAGCTGAAATACAGGACTCTGACAAAACTAGACTCTCGAGTTTGTTTCAAGATGCACAATATGTACATTTTTGATGCGTAAGGTTACATACCCTGATATTCCGCCAGGGCATGTCAACTTTTGAGCACAACTGTATATAAAAAACATACATTTAAACCTGGCTCCATCCATTATTTAGATTTCATCACCAAAAATAAAGGTTATTTTGGTGCATGATTCCCTCATTTTCCTGTCAGTAACACACAGCAAAAGCTCCAAGTTGATATCCCTGTGTTTAATTGTTTTCCATATTCACCTGAGTGTCTCGCCTTCATTCCCACACCGCTGTGAGCACACAATGCCTTTCAGATCCTAACATTTGATACGTCTCTCAAGTCCTCCATTGTACAACCGAGGGAGATATATTTTTGAATTGTGGTGCTAATAAATAATTGATAGTGTTAGGTGCTTTACGGGTCCGCTCTGGGCATGACTTCCTTATTTGCGTCCGCACACTTCCTGGAATTGTCCCTCCTCGCGTTCGGCTTCCTGTGTCAGTCGATAGAGTAGAGGTCGGGTCACGGCGGCGTTGAATGCCAGCTTCCTCCTCTCTGCGCCACTCGCTTATTCTTGGCGCAAATAGGGAATCAGATTAAGATTTTTTTTTTACATGCGTGTTTGTGTAATAGACAAATGAAGGAAAGGTTCTCCGCGCGTCTCGAAGGGCTTTCCAAAATCCTGGTCGAACAATGGGGCAATACGTTTCCCCCCGGACACGAAAACTCGACCTTTACCGTTTTGAAAGGTTTGGCCCATCTTCGTCTGCTGCTGCTGCAAACCGGAGTTGCGTTATCAAGCGTCGAACATGGATTCTCTCCACAGACAAACGATGGATGAAGCCAATCCCTTTAAGCCGGGGCTCTCACTGCAAAAAGTGATGTCTTAGTTAGTTAAATTTACTTGAATTCAGAATATTTGACCTTATTTTGACTTGCCAAGTGAAGTTATCCGCCAACGGAACAAGTACTTTTGCAGTGAAAATGGGAAAAGGCAGGTTTAGTATCTAATATTTAGTGCAAGAAGTTGTTGTTTCTTAATTAAAGTGCAAAAATACTGGTTCCACTGGCAGATAATCACATTTTAGGGTCACTGTCACAGAAATGCAAGAAAACTAGCCTGCAAACTCATGAAGATGACAAAAATGCTTTATATTTTGATGCAAAAGGAGGAAAAAACACATTTCATTCCACTACTAGGAATAAAATCAGGTATAGTGCCTTTAACATGCACAGAACAAAAGGATGGACTTTAGGTCAGAATCACAGCTGTTGGACTGGAGCTGTTACTCTACTAAACACAAATGAAAGCACCGCAAAGTTAACAAGAATTATTTTTCTGTAATTATTATGTTTTTAGCAGGTGCACCGCCTCCTTAGTGAAAGTGTAAGCTTCAGTGGACGTTAGCATTAGCAGTAGCATTAGCGGTGCGTCGTGAATGGCCTATTATTATTTCTTATTGTGGGGCATTGCTACATTTCGTAATAGGTTGTGTTCACGTTGCAGAGTTCTCTCTCAGTTGGAGATGAACCTCTATGGGACAGGAACAGCTTTAGAGAGACATTCCCCAAAAGGAAATGTCCAAATGTTTTCTCTGATCATTATTTGATAGAGATTTGATTCACAAACCATTGAAAAAAACTCTTCAAAAGCGATTCACAGATTTTTTTTTTTTTTTTTTCCAATCCACAATAAAAATTGACCCAAAAAAAAGAAAATCCACTTAATTTCTCAAGAACGATGCCTCTCATACTTCCGCCTCATTACGTCCTCTTTAGACCTTTAAAAGCACCATTTTCCAACATTACAGGAGGTCAAATTGGAGCTTTTAAGTGATGCCTGATGCCATTAGGGGTTAATCTTAAGGCTGTGCCGCTGTGTCCATCTCAGCTCCCCTGCAGCTCGTGAACGTGCATGTTGCCATGTGTGCTGCGTTGCCAGGTTATCAGGCAACTTAAAGCAGGGAATGGACTGGATTTGATCAGTTATAGACATTGAGGCTGAAGGTTGCAGGTTAAGAGGAGACAAGGTCAAAACTATTTTCTAAAACATCATTCATTTAATGTTTCTACATAGATCTAAAAAGGAGATTGTATTTGAAGGCCCTTTTCTCAAAATGTCCTTTTCTTCAGGTTCAGTGGCCATTGGACACGTATCCGACCGAGACAAAAGCCTTAACCCGAAATGACTGAGCACACACTGTTTCTTATCATAAAATCTCAAAGGTCTGCTCATTCATTAATGATTTATAATTGGTGATTAATATGACAGACACCAACCTCATGTGGAGAGTTCTCACTGTGTGATCTTTGATCTTTGTTTAGACAGGGATCTCCTGCCACTATAGCTCTCCAGTCCTTTCTCAGTCCTTTATAGTCTTTATTCGCTGTGGAAGATCTTTGGAGTAAGATCGAAACGTCCAACACTTCAATGACAGAGTACAGATGAAGACTGAAGAATTGCATAGCTGCTAATTTCTAATCCGTGTCTTTTAAAATGTATTTTTTATTGTTTTTAACTGTTTTTAGCCTGCCACCTTCTGTAGCACTTTGAGATTTGCTGTCAAATAAACTAAACTAAACTAGGTATAGCTTGGCAAAGACTTTCCTCATTTCTACATGCACTTGATGATGACGAGATCTTCACATTTTCAGGTTGCTGCTAGTATATAGGGGGAAAGGGAATATCATGTGTAAGATATGATTCATATGACACAAGTCATCCAAAGCGCTATGCAACATTTGTGAAGTGTCTTGCCCAAGGACTCGATGACAGCGTGCACCTGCGGTAGCCGAGATTCGAACCCCTGACCTTCTGGTCATGAGACGACCCGCCCTACCATCTGCGCCCCATACCAGGCCATTTAAGAGTAATAAGATCAGATAAGATAATCTCGGGTGTCCGGTAGCAAACAGTCACACAAATAATCACACATACTATACACAAACACATTTGAGTGTGTGGCAGAAACACGCAAATGCATGCGCTTAATCAGATCAGATGTTTTACTCAAAAGCAATCCGAAACTAGCTCTTTCCCTAACGGGGAACTATAACTTATGAACTGAAAAAGTAAAATATTCACAAAATATTAATGAATATTTGACCCAGTGGCTCTGCGGGTGCAAGGTTTTAGAAACTAACCAGACCTTACCTGTTCCCTGAGCACTGCAGTGAGGGGAAGAGCCACATCAGTGAGGGGGGAGGAGCCACATCAGTGAGGGGAGGAGCCACAGGGAGAGATTCATGGGTCACATCAATGAGTAGGTTTTTAGATTTTAATATTTAAGTCTAAATTAATGGTAACAATTTTCAGTCCATATCTATCATCAAAAAAAATTAGTTGTCTTGTCCTTCCTCAAATGGAGCTGTGGGAGGGTCGCGCTGTGTCCCCTCCCACACTGACACCAAACCTACGCCTCTGCTCACAAAAGATACAAAACTGTTTCAAAACTCAAAACATAAACAAACACGAAGGTATTTTCCCAAAGAAGACCACCCCTAGTGAAAAATACTGCTCCACACAAAAATATAATGCATACATACTGTATAATATATTTCTAAAGAGTCATGTGTTGCCATGTGCCAGGTCGGGTCGCCTTACGGCAGGAAGCGAGCACAGACTGGATCCTGTTAATGAAATGGCTTTGTGTTATTTACGGCCTCTTGTTAAAGCGGCCATATTAGAGTCCAGGCCTGTTCCTCGGCCGGTGGGAGGCGGAGGGGGGGGTGTCCAGGTTTACTCGTCCACATTAGAGTCCAGGCCTGTTCCTCGGCCGGTGGGAGGCGGAGGCGGAGGGAGGGGGGCTGTCCAGGTTTACTTTTTTTTTCCTTTTACGGGCCTGATCTTTACGATATGTATTTAGGGCAATTAGGGAGCAGATATACTGGCTCATTACGGCGGGGCAGGTGCAGCGGGAGCAGGGCAGGTTTCCCCTGTGTTTGAAGTCCCGGTGACAGACGCCGTGATGAAAAGAATTTATCACATTTTAAAAATGGGATGGATGGACGGACGGGCTACAGGTCGCAGACGAAGGAAATGTCAAAGAAAGCTACTTAAAGGGGGTATATTGTGCTTGATTGTGATATATTTTTGGGCACCGTAGCGTAGTATTTCTATCTTATAGTAATGGTGTGTACAAATGCAGACACTTGGATTCCTGCTATCAAAACTCTCTTTGGAGGGTATCTGATAATCCTACATCCACATGAAACAGTAAGTGTCACAAAGTTCAATGTCTTCCACATCAGCTCATATGAATTAAGGTTGAATTATTTTCAAGAAATCAAGACATCAAAGAATCCAAAAGTGGTGACAGTGTTTGAAAACGTGCATGATGTTGGCCAGTAGAAAGGACTTTCAATCATAAGAATAATGTGGCAGGTTTGTGAATCCAATCACTATCAAATCATGATCAGGGAAAACATTTGGATTTTCTTTTTGGAAATTTCTTTCAAAAACAGTTTCTCTCCCAGTAGAGTTGCATTGGCACCTGCTCCGACTGAAATAGAGCAACCTGTTGACCCTGGAGTGTCATAAAGGCAGTGGTGATGGAAAGTAGAGGCGTCATGCTCTCCTGGCCATGTATGAGATACGTTGGAAGACAGTCTGGGATTGCAGCATTGATTGGCTCAAACTCTGGTGAGAACGCTACCAGACCAATCACAGCGCAGGAGGAGCTCGGAGTCAGCGATGCATCATTTTCCGCGTCAACAAACTAGTCAAGAGTTTGTCCTGCCTCTATGTGTCGAATTTGAAATCCAACCAACGGCGCAATCCCGGACTGTCTTCCGATGTATCTCATACATGGAGTCAGGCTGGTTTCACCGGGCCACTAAAAGGTCAAACACACACTTATCAAGCTTTTTTTAATTTTATTTTTTGCATAAAAAGTTCCACAATGCTAGTGACTGATAAATGGCCTAATTTTTTTTTATTTTTATGATTACGCCCACTTCAGGGATGGTCATTTGGGAGATATTTTGTATTCGAAATTGGTACCTATCATGAAATAAACAACCCATTCCACCCAAAATACTAAATGTTTCCCCCCGCTTTTATCATTAAAAATAAAATCTTTAAGAACAACTAAACACCAAACCAACTTTTTTTTTTGCTGATAAACTGTGTAAATGGGTGTGTAATAGTATTATCTACATGTTCTAGTTAATATTTTGAAGTATCCTTTATGCCTAAACGCCCTCTAGAGGTTGAACTCGTAATGTGTATCTATTCCATTTGAATTTTGCAGTTAGCTGATAAAGTGGAAGTCGTGCTGTAGGTAGAAGTTTACGTCATCAGCTCTGCCACGCCTCATCATCCTCTCTAACGCTGTGGTATCACTGTGGCTCCTCCCCCTCATCATCCTCTCTAACGCTGTGGTATCACTGTGGCTCCTCCCCCTCATCATCCTCTCTAACGCTGTGGTATCACTGTGGCTCCTCCCCCTCATCATCCTCTCTAACGC
>OMNZ01071598.1:0-11820 GCA_900303255.1 Lesueurigobius sanzi | reverse complement strand
AAAGTAACAATTTATGCATTTTGTACATTTGTCTGATATAAGAGGTAAACAAATCAAGAGATTTTTTTGCTGTAGAAGATTCACAGAGCGGACAATTGATGTTTTAAAGTGGGCTAAAGTTAGCAGGAAGTTAGCATGTTCGGACTTCAATATAAAGTGTTTAGTCGTTCATAGGTCAAAAACGAAGCAATGTTGAGATATAAGAAGCTGCAAAATTACTCAAAGTTATATGGGCATTTGAATTTGATCTTGGATTTGATCCAATTTGATAAAATTAAGCCACAATGAACGGCTAAACACTTTATACTGAAGTCCGAACATGCTAACTTCCTACTAAATTTAGCCCACTTTAAAACATCAATTGTTTTTTTTTCAGATACCAGCACCCAGAGCCATAGCAAGACAATATTTCACCAATCTCAGGGCAGTTCCACAGTGCGCTAAAATGGAAGTATGATTCATGTGAGAGCATAGACAGGATGTCAATGCAATAAATCATGTTACGATGCGGCGGGAAGAGAGGCGAGAAAAGGGGAGCAGTGCCCATGAATGGTTCTGATATCCACTGATCCTCCTCCAAGCAAGGTCCTTCCTATTCCTGTCTATATTATAAGATCACTTAACTGCTACAATAGCTGCTCCTGCATTGTTTTCCTTGTTTTCCTGCTTCTTCCTGGATTCATCCCGGTACATGAAATGCGTCATTGTGTCACTAGAGCGAGCCTCTCTGATTGGTTGCCGCGATGCGTCTAGCTCCAAAAGTTCAATTTTTCCAACTTTGCTTTCTAAGCGGAAGACGGCAAAGTTGAAAAGGCAAAAAAAGCTTCAAACTCGCAGTTCGGGACACCCATGGCGCCCCCCGATCTCTTGACACCCCTTGACGCATGTCTACCATATATTTGAATGTAAAACCGATGCCTTTGCAGTCCATGAAGCCTTTGGTCTGAACACCACTTTAGCTTGCCTGCATATTTCCTTTCAACAAGAGGCTGCTACACGAATTTGTATTTAAGGCAAGATTTTTGGTGTGTAAAATTAAAAGTCTCACAGCTGCTTCCCTCTCTGCAGCTTTGAACACTGTCGGGACTACTGTCTGCAAACGTAGATATGAGGAAGAAGAAGAAGAAGGTGACTGTCTTATCAGAGTGGGTGATTGGACATGCCCACATCAATCCTTCATAAGGTTAAGGTTAAAATTAAGCACAACCATGGGTGTGCTTAATTTTTCATCAGACAGTATTGTGACAGAAACTCATAGAATACAGAGGAGGATCAGGTGATGCCGAGGAGAGAGGCAGAGTGAGCACAGGAGGCAGAAGAGGATCAGGTGATGAAGAGGATAGAGTTAGCTCCGTCCCTGGCAGCAAGGCCAGCAGCACAGCCAATGGGAGCGCTCGGAGTCCTGATGAAAGCGCGGCTCAGCCAATCCGCCGTGAGTCCAGCCTTCGTCCTGATAGATCTGCCACAGCTTTCCATTGGTCGGCTCGTTCTCCGCCTCTGTGCGATTGGCCGGTGTGGGGCGAGGGGCAGGGCCAGACTTTACTGCCAAAAACAGCGCCAGGTCCAGGTCTAAAGCCGCAGCACCACCTTTAGGCCGTGGAGTGTTCTGCCGGCACTGAGGACACGGTAACCACCACTGCAACAAGAGAGAGGACAGCTGCACAAATCAGACCTCTGTGAAAAAGACCTTTGTGCAATCTGCGTTTCAGTCACATTACTGCAGTAGTTATGGCTGCCATTTTGGAGACCCCTAGCGGGCAACAGTGTCTATGTGTCTCCATTGATTGAACTTGATCCAAAATTGCACCTCAGGCAAATGAACAGAGCTGATAATTAAGAACACCAAAACCATAGGATTTTATCCTCATCAACCGCCTGGAGAGTTACTGAATCCACTTAAAAGTGGCCATGGATAACATTTGTGCACATTAGCTACAGCGGTTCACGAGCTACAAGTACAAACATCATCCAGCCTGGGTTACTGGGGCTACATACTATTTATGTGCACTACTTCCCCACAACTACCCTCCCTCAAGGCAGAGCCATTGACTGATAGAAGGAGTAAGGGCCATAACTACACTCTTTAGATCAGTATTCTGACTGTGGGAACTTTAGCTCAGCGTCTTGCGTTTGCCTCATAACTTTGAGGTTGTCAGATCGGTTCCCCATGATATCACTTTCTTTTTTAACATGTGCCAGACACGATCTGGGCCAGATGCATCTCCACAGTCAGCAGAGCAAGTAATACGAAAGAAATGTAGGCTTATTCTTATTTATACACTTTTTTACACATCACTTATGTTTTTTCAGCATGCACTCGCCTTTTCTCTGTGTCTATTGCTCATGCCGAAACGCCGGCGTATCGACTTGCGCTAGGGGTGTTCTATGTCTCATGGTATCTCCCTATTACAATGAATGAAACGCATGATGCTAAAGTTATGTCTGTGTCATTATTTGATATATTTACATGAAAGAAATTGTTTGTGTGACGTTATTCATGTCTCAAACATGAATAACTGCTGCAGCCCAATTAAAGCCTATAGGCCTATAGCTGAGCTATTACTGTATTTTTCTAGTTCATAGATGTGAGCCACATGTGTTTACTGTGTAGACGCTACATGCGCTAACAGCGCGCGTCCTGAGCAGCTTAAACATGGGGCTCTGTTGACACTACAAATGGCAAAGATCGATGGGCATGTCATAGCACAGAAACAGCTCTTTATCTTAACAGTGGACTGTGATAAAGCTCCAGTGCGGATCTGGTGCTTCTGACCTGACTGCTATATTTGAGTCTCTGTTATGACCACTTTAATCATCTGTCTCAACCTGATCTGGAACGAAAGTGATGAGGCGACAGTGGCATCAGATCAGATGGTCGGGGTCAAACCTGTCTCCCGCAGGTGCACACTGGCCGCGTTCAGACTGCCAGCCAAAATCCAATTTTTAACCCATCCAGATTGGAACCGGATGGCGCTTTTGAAGTCTGAACAGATTTTTGTAGTTTCAAATCTCAGTCTGAACAGCTCCCAACACTTTACGCAACACCAGACCCAATGCGCCAGACGTCGTTGCTACAGCAACCTGTCAGATCTGTCAATTTATGTGGCCCAGTCTGAACAGAGTCATATCCGATTTGGACACTTGCTAAAACAGTGTGGACAGTCGGATATGAGAAGGAGTCAGATTTGAATCAGATTCACCTGCAGTCTGAACGCAGCCCTTGTGTCCTTGAGACACTTCACCCACGTTGTTTCCAGTGTCTTTGTACATTGGTGTATGAATGAGATGGTGAGTGTTCCTTGTTGTAAAGCACTTTGAGTGCCAAATGTATGTGGGAAAGCCCTGTATACGTTCAAACCATTTACCATTACCATGGTTGAGCGGGAATTGGGGTCACACTGAATATGGCTTTAAAATGTAATAAATTCTGATATAGTCCCAGTTTAGTCCTGGTTCAGACCTGTTCATTGATAACCGTGTGGAGTCTGTTGAGGCAGCTTTGGCAGAAGGTGTGGCCACAGTGCAGTCGCCGTGGTAACCGCGTTGTCAGGTCATAGACGCCAAAACACACGATGCACAGCAGCTCCGGCCGCCGTGCTGCCATGGCAATGGCCGAGGTCACTTCCTGAGGCTGATGCATGCCCGCCATCGTCGCTGCTTCCTGCGAACAACAATATCCCATTAAGTTGAATCCCTAACCTCAGGATAACCACTCTGCTACATGACAAAAAAAGGTTAAAAAAAAAACAGGAAAAGGGGAAAAAAAAGATAGAAAAGCACGAAAATGAGAAAAAGAAACAAAAAGGCAACAGAAAGAAAGAAAGAAAAAGGATACCAACTCTGATTCATCTGTAAATACACAGTTATAACCAGGTCCAAATATCTGACAGTGGGAACCTTTCCTTAAAGACAAGGAAAAAAACAAGAAAACTCATAATTATGACTTCCAGTTGGGCTTTTAAATGGCAGTATGTTTTTTTTATTGAATAATTTTGAAAAAGCAAAAAGATTAAGAAATATTCAAACAAAAACAGGAAAATATAACAATAAGCGCAAAAAGTAGAAAAAAATAAGCAAAAAATGATAAAGGTCACTCACTTTGTTATCACCTCATGTCTCTGTGACACAGGCAATCAAACCCACAACCTCTACTGCAGTACCGGTGCAGTACCACCACAGTGGTTCACTTTTCATTTCATACCAAGTATGCTGCAGTTCAAAACACTCTGCCAGCAGGGGTTCTCAAACTTTTCACACCAAGTCCCACCTCATTCCACCACCACGCCTAGATTCAGATAAAATCAGGACTAAATCAGGCCTTAAAAACCTCTCAAATGGGCCAAAATATGACTACTGTGTCTAAACTGTAGTCGTCTAAACCAGAAAACATGCAACTTAAGTCATTACAAAAGTATCAATTAAATATTCTCTGATTAAAATAAAGCAAGTCTAAAATTAAACATGATACTGTGGACCACCTGAAGAAGCCCAAGGATCACCAGAGGGATATGGGCCACAGTTTGAGAACCAATCATTATAATGGTAAAAGTACCAGAGGTAGTACTGTGGAAGCTCCGTCGTGTCGTTCACATTTTGGTGTTCGTCCAGAATCCGAGTCGCTCTTTCGGCCCAAATGGATCCTGAGATTGATTACTAATCGGTGTCAAATCCTGGCGCCAATTCTCAATGATGTTATTGATCATTTATGCATCGATTTGAGAAGATCCAAACGACTGAGTAGCGGCTGCAGCTGAGGCTCCGAGGAAACACAAACCACAACATTCAAGTTTAATGAAGAACGAAAGTACTCAGGTTACTGTGGCCTTGGCAACCAGGTGACAAGAAGAGTAGGGACTGGGTGACGAGGAGATGAGAGAAAATCCTGATAAAGGCCTAAAACATCAATCTGATGATGGTATTTGTGTCATAGGCCAGGCACAGTCTCCTTAAAGCATCTGTGCGGATCTTTAAAGTCTTATGAGGCAAGGCATTTCATACAAAGAGCAATTCAATGTGCCTTACAACAACACAGATAAAAATAGTGATGCAAGATAAAAATTAAAAAAAACAACAATAACTAAAACAATAAATATGAAGAGATTTGTATACCAGCAGAGCAGAGTTAATTCTCTGTGCGACAGGAAGCCAGAGAAGCGACCTGAGCACTGGACTATTATGGTCGTATTTCCTACTTTGACTTGAGCAGTAGCACTTTGATGCAGTTTTTTTTTATTGCTCGTTTAGAGAGGACAGTGAGCAGACAGACAGTTACAATAATCCAGTCTGCTAGAGACAAATGCATGGATTAGTCTCTCCAAATCTGGTTTAGATACTATGCCTTTGATTTTGGATATGTTCTGTAAAAGGCTGCTGATGTTTTGACTTGAGATGGCTTAATTCAGGCTATTAGTCTATTATTAGGCTTAGGTTTCTAACCTGATTTTTAGGTTTTAGGCAGAAAGCTTCATTGATAATAATATGCCTTTGTTTTTGTGGACCAAAGAGGAAATTGCTTTGCATCCACAAACTAATCCACTCAATGCAGCAACAGAGCAACGTCACAGAATCTAGTTCACTCGACGTGAGTGACACATAGATCTGCTACTAGCCTTGATATTTTTGTATAACTTAAAATAATGTCTGTGTCTAAATAATGTGCTTGTGTTTAATGATGCGATGAAATGCCAGTATACTTTAGGCCAGCAGTGTTTTGAGTCCACTTGACATGTGTGGGCTGAGGCCATGTGAAGTATATTGGAATGTGGGATAGTGTTTTTGTAAGATGTATTCCCGCAAGATTTGTGATTTCACAAACTTGGGAAAATACATCTTGAAAGAGTCCAATCACTAACGTTCAGCTCAAAATTTTGGTGGACCAATAGACCCATGTCATGTGACGTATGCTGGTATGTGTGCAGAATGTGCGCAGAACAACTTGAATACTGCATTGAACTGGCCTGTTGACACTGCCATCGTGTTGGGTGTTGATCGCACAAATAGGAAGTACCAACAACCCAGGACTTAATTGGTCGCAGGTGTGCACTTTTCAGAAGATTAGACGAGACTTGCCAACTAACTGGTCGAAAGTTGAATAAGGATACACGCATTTGTGATGCTTAGTTTATATCTAGTAAGAGTATTTTTTATTTACAAAGAAATGGTGTTTGACATGACATAAAATAATGAACAATAATCCTGCAATCGTTCGCCTGTACTGCGAGTTTCCTTACATAAGCGGCTGATCCTCCGGTGACAAGCTTTCTCCCTACTTTGAACTATTTTCTAGCCATGGCAGCGGTTCATCATTGCCACTATTCAAGCGTAACCAATGTAAACAACTGATATCTAATATGAATAACTGATGTGTGATATCTGCCCACCGCATGCATACTAACATCAGTCACGTGTCCCATGTTTGTCAACTTTGAAACCCGTCTATGACATGCCTGCATTGGCGGGACATGTTGGTGATGTCCCAGTGCTAGGAATGGGCCAGATCAAAATGCCACAAGATTTCTCGTCACCGTGTAAAGTCGTCTTGTGAATTTGTGAATATGGCTATGTCTAAGGACTTACTTTTTCATAAGATAAAATAGTTCTCACAATGGAGAAATGTACTTGTTACAACAGCTCTTAGGACAGGATCACACAAGGGGCTGCAAAAAGTTAGGAAATGTATCAAAGACACAAGTTTTTAGTTCATATTTTAACATTGTAGGCAGTGGTGGACAGTAGCCTAAATGACGTATCGTTAACTCCCGCCTCCCATGTTGTGATTGGTCTGGTAGCATAATTACCAGAGTTTGAGCAGCTAACGACACAATCCCAGACTGTCTTCCAAAGTATCTCATACATGGAGTCAGGCTGGCTATCCAGGCTACCACTACTCCTGCAGAAGTACAAACATACAGTAGTTTCAGTCTGTGTGTCGGAGTCCCCAGTGCCTGAGCCTGAACTCTTTATTATGAAGCAAACAACAGGCACCGCGTTACATTTATAAAAGTGTAACTATAAAACAATAAGAATGAATTGCAAAGTGAAATAGATCAATTTGATGTATTAACAAATTAACTAAAAGTCTGCGAGGTTTTTCCTTTTTTCTTATTTAACTGTGAAGTAAGTCGCGTACGCACTTCCTTTCCGCCTCTTACTCTGAAGTGCTCCCGCTGAGGTGACCGCTGTTTCCGGTGGCTGGTGTGTATTTCCGGCGGCTGTTCCCGTGACGGCTGTTGTCTGTTCTAAGGCTGAATATTCCAGGCTGAGGCTGTTTTCGGTTGTTTTCGGTGGTTATTTAAGCTGTTTCTTCGTTTTAAAGTCTCTGATGTCGCAGTGACGGAGTCTTGGGGACGGGCTCGTGCCAGGTACGTGCACGCGCCTGGCCCTGGTCATTGACTTGCTTTGGCCCGGTTTATCTCGAGATACACAGCCTTTGGCCTAAATCCCCTTGTTCTTCATTCAGCCCTGGTGTAGACCTGGTTTAGGTTCAAGAGCAAGTCTTCTGTTATTTCATAAATCTATGGAATAAAACGTATTTTATGCGTAAAATGTCCAGCCTATTTTGAAAGACAAAAAAACAGAAAAAGGCAACTATCTATGATTCAGTTATTCAGTTCATGGGTTTATTAAATATTAGATTCAAATGTTCATTCTTATTTATTCTTTTAATAAATAGTTTATGGAGAAAAGTCTGTAAATGTAACAGACTAAAAAACTAAACTAAAAAAGCTTGTAAACGTTGTTGCTCCCAGAGTGTTAAATGTAAATCTTTGAAGCAAAGTGGATTATGTGGAAAAAATTAACAGATTATTGTTGTGGTGTTTCCAGACCCTCCTCTTTCAGAAAATACTTAGGCCTGAAATACACGTTCAGCGAAATGCTTTTTGAAGCGTGCTTTGAAGCCTTGCTGAACACATGCGGCGTATTCGAGCTCTTTAAAGGCCCTGTACCCGATGTTTTTTGTTTTTTTTACTAGGAGTGCAATAATATTTGTCTTGTCCACATTCAGTACTGAATATGCAATAGTTTGTGAAAAAAGACAATGTCAATGTAGTTATAAAGCATTTTAATTGATTGTAACCATGCAGGTTTCTTTTATGACAGTGACCCTGAAAGTTGAGAAAAATAACGTACAAACTCATTTCTGTGAAGAATTGAGATGTTCAAAATGTGTTTTTGAATGTTGGAAATAAGTTAGGGCACAGTTTAGTTTAAACTTTATTTTTTGTAAACAAAAAATATCAGGTTTTGTGTCTTTTAAGGTTAAAAAAAACGTTTGACGTTTTGATGGGCAGCATCCCATTCTCCATAGTCCTTTGTATGTCACTTGACAGCAAAAGGGGGAGCTCTCCGACTGGCCTTACGCAAAAAAGCCAGTTGAAGCCAGTGGCAAGCCATTTCAGGAGCCAAAAGCCTTTTTTCAGTCTCGCCCTCTCCATTATTGTTGGTTGGTTGGTTTGTTGGTTGGTTGGTTGGTTGGTGGGTGGGTGGTCCCGTTGGTGCAGATGTGTGCAGTCGCACTTCTGTGACTCTACCCAACGGGACACTGTGGCGACAAACGTAGCTACCACCATCCAGCCTGGAGTGAATGATATCCACCCTCTAGTGTGGTCTTATGTGAAAAACGGCACTATTCAAATAAGATTCCCTCCCTTAAAACATGTCAGGACTTCTGCTTCAGTCGGAACAGGGAAACTCCCGTCTGTCACCAACTGGCTATGAATCTGCAACAAAAAAGAGCCACGTTTGTGCTCTCTCACAACGCTGACTTGCACGTCTTATTTTACTAATTATGAATGGACAAATCACATGTTTAAAGCGCCCCATGATTTGAGAAAAGCCCTTTGAAGTGTGCTACATAAACGTGTATTACATGACATGGCGCAGCGTTCTGGTGTGCTGGTCTTTTAGACTTAAAAAAATTCAGCTCTAAAATTGTCTCCACACATTGCTCTCTCTCCTCAGTGTGGGCCATGCTCTCTCGCCCGCTCACTCTCAGCCAATCAGAGCACAGGGGGCGGGACAAACCGGGCATGGCCCCGCCCTCGGACGCATCAGTCACCAGAGACTCTACCCCTCCTCCACTCCCATTGGCCGAGGACCTGAACGCGACATTCCCATTGGCTGAGGACCTGAATACTTTGCTCCCATTGGCCGAGGACCTGAACCCCGCACTCCCATTGGCTGAGGCGTGGACACAAACCGGTAAGAATCCTCAGTGAAACAGTAAAATCATTGAAGTTTTCAAATGGATTGGTTCTGTATGAAATACAAATTGATGTAATAAATAAAAATGTACCTGTGTCCTATAACCCAAAACCTGACTCTCTGAGGTGAAAATGGCCACAATATCCATCCCAAACTAAAGCACAATCTGAAAAAGATGTTGGAAATCAAATCACACAGAGGGACAGAACGTTGTAGTCTGGCAAGTGCTATCCTTCTATATTTTGATACAGAGGGGTACTGGTCTGGTCAGTCCGCCCTTGCTGACGCCTCGACCAAACTTATATAAAACTACGCTATCTAATTTGTTTATTTGCATTCAACTGTTCTTATCAAGCAGCGTCACACGTGGGCTGCAGCAGTCCCCGCCATAGATGACTAATGGAAGAGCGGTAAATACAGTTTTAACTGACCAAAAACACATCAACAGCACCTGCATGACTTCTAATTTGAATATCAATGTGAACCCGCTAACAAGACCGTATCAACAACAGCCATTCGCTGATTAGTTACTCCGCTTCCTGTCTGTTCATGTTTGCTCTGCCCGAGAAATGTAGTTGGCACAATGGTGACCAGACTCAATCGCTGGTACATTCTGGATTATCCAGACTGAGAACATTGGGATATGTTTCTTAACTCCATTGAACCCACCCAAATCTCAAATGTATATTTATTTTTTGGTTGGTAACAATATTTTGTTAACAATTAACAACAATATTATTAAATGTTATTATTTTCATCATCTTCATTGTAATGACAGCAATAAAAGCATCAAGCATCGGCAACAGCATCAACAGAGAGTAAAGTTAGTATGTTATCATCATTATAAATATTTTTATCAATATTGTCACTACGGCCTATGCTATGTTAACTCATTTATTCTTTCAGTATCATGATACATTCCATAGTGCAGTGTTTTAGCCTACCCCACAGTCGTGATGGGCAGATGATGCATCAAGGTGTGTGTCAGACTTTCCCCTTACTGAGTCGACACTGTATCACGCAGTGTTGCTATGTGTATGGGCTCTATCTAGTGGTTTAAAAAATGTACTGCAACCATACTACAAAAGAAAAAACAATTGTAATTTGTATTACAGTTTGGATAACTAAGTGCAAGGTATTGTTTTCACATGTGAACATAACAATTGAGTCTGATAAAGAATGTGATAAAGTGAAATTAGAATATTCTTGGTCTCATGAGAGTGAAAGAGTGAAAGACTCAGGTCAGACCCACTGAAAAAATAAGCAAGGCCCAGGGTCGATCTTACGACCTCCTGCTTACTGGTTAACTGCTGTAGCCCACTGAGCTAATCAAGGAGTGCACTGGTGCTGCAGCTGTGCTCCTATTTATGTAATAGTCTGACCTGCGCTGGAGTGTGATCAGAGAAGACAAAAAGAGACTGCTATCATAATTTACAGGTTATAGGCTATCTACTGAATCATTTTGTGATCAGGGCAAATTGGCCTGGGTGCTCAAAGATTTGGCTGGGTACTGGAGCCCCGCAGCACCCAGTGAGGCAGGAGTACACAAATACTTTGGGACAGTTTGAACAAGTGTGGGGTACGCCTGCAACAAACAAGTGGATCGATCAGTGTTGTGCTTTGGTGTTGAACTGGCGCCTCAGTGACACGTGATACATGTGATACAAAATTACACAGTAACTGTGTTGGTTACGTGACTTTTCTTAAAGTGACACGCTCGGTGTCACAGCTCGGCTGAGGCATTGCTTTCAGTGCATGATAAGTGTATCGGTGCCTCGGCTCGTTTAGCCCATCACTACCCCACAGGGTTGTACTTAGTCCCTGACAGTACTACCTATACACATATATTAGTGTTGCCTTGTACCAATCCCTAAAAGGCAAGTTTGTAGTGCGATCAAGTCAAAATCATCTCAACTCAGTGTCTGGCAGCTAACACTAGTTTGTTTAGAATTTTCACACCCACAAAACTAAGCGCCAATGGCTTCCTGAAGGCTGTATTGTTGCAGACTGTGTTTAACCAAGACGTACCTGCACAGGTGTTGCTGTTGCTGGGTCAGGATGATGAATTTGTTAGCTCCACCGATGAAATGCAGAGAGCAGTAAATCCCTCTCCTTACAAGCTTGTACCCAACGTTGGCATTTCTCTGGATTTCTTCCAAGCTCAGGAAATGCAATGAGAAAACTCCCCTCATGGTCAGTGTCCATATCAGAGTCACTCGACAGAAAGCAGCAGTGTTGATTGTTACTATTAGCGCTGTTAAGGCAATATTCCCGTTCCTACAAGTGCAGTTCACACACTTCAGCTCCGCAGGTCCTAAAGGGTTATCCGAACTGTATGTGGCAGTAGTGCGCTGTTCTAAAAATAGCATTTTGACGTCATTTGTGATCAGTCCTATTGGACGGAGATCACAGCTAATGCTTTGCTCAGCTCCACTCAGAGCAGCATAAACACTGACTGTGGAGGCTTTAGGGGCAGCTGCTTAAAACGTAAAATGAATTGAAGGATGTATGTTGCTTGAGTAGATCAAATTTGAGGAAATTAGCATGGCCCAATTATATCGTCAAATAAACCGTTATCATGATATTTATTTTTTAATCGTGATATCGGTTTTAGGT